>PVIU01022092.1:0-30034 GCA_004026605.1 Ondatra zibethicus | reverse complement strand
GGCCTCAGCCCGGGTGGGCCGAGCTCAGGTGCAGCCGGGACAGGGTCCAGATGAATCCGCGGAAGCTGGTTGGGCGAGGATCCCGGTCCCAAAAGCAGGCCTACTGAGGGTTGCCAGCTCCTCTCTGCTCGGCTCCGTGGGACAAAGGAGGCCCCCTAGCAGGGGACTCGCCCTTCCCCCAAGGCCTCAGCCCGGGTGGACCGAGCTCAGGTGCAGCCGGGACAGGGTCCAGATGAATCCGCGGAAGCTGGTTGGGCGAGGATCCCGGTCCCAAAAGCAGGCCTACTGAGGGTTGCCAGCTCCTCTCTGCTCGGCTCCGTTACAACATCTCTGCAGCAAAGCCAATTTAATTTTAATAGAAATCTCTTGACCTGCTTTTGAATTCTGTTTGCATGTATTTCATACAGAAATGTTTTTCATGTATATCTATAAGAGATTTCGTGTATTTTCTTTTTTCTTAGGTCTCTGGTGTTAGTAATGCTAGTTTTATTAAAATTATTTGAAAATGCTCTCAGGGGTTGGAGAGATAACTCAGAGGTTAAGAGCACTGACTGCTCTTCCAGAGGTCCTGAGTTCAATTCCCAGCAACCACATGGTGGCTCACAACCATCTGTAATGAGATCTGGTGCCCTCTTCTGTTGTGCAGGCAGAGCACTGTATACATAATAAATAAAGCTTGAAAAAAAACAACAAAAAGAAAATGTTCTTTCAGTTTCTATTTTACATACTAATCTGAGAGTTATTGGTGTTAGTTCTTTGTGGTCTCATAGAACTTTTCACAGAATTCATCTTGCCATAGGCATTATTTTGGATAGGAGATTTTAAATTATTTATTTTATTTTATTGAATCTTATGAGTCTATTTAAACTACGTAGTTCACCATGATTTAACTTTGGTTGGTCATAGCTATCAAGAAATTCATTCCTTTCTTTTAACCTTCCTAGTTTCATGGAAAATAGAGTTTTAAAGTATAATACTCGTATTTGTTTAATATCTATTTTATTGTCTCCATTTTAATCTCTGATTTTATTAACTGGAATTCTGTCTCTCTTTCTCTTATTATTTGGCTAAAGTTATGTTAACCTTGTTAAGTTTTGAAAGAATGAACTTTGTTTCTTTGATTTTATGTTTATTTTTTAAATTTCTATTTTATCAATATAAGCCCTGAGTTTTATTATTTCATTTTGAATTAGTTGTGTTACTTTCAAATATATTTTCTAAGCTCGACATATAAATTATATATGTCCACAAATGCTGTGGAGTGTTATTTTAAGATGTGTTACATTTGTTTATGCTATGGAACATTTGTTTAATGATGCAAAGGTGTGTTGCATTCTTTAATGTGTTGCATTTGTTTAACTCTGTGAAGCTGTGCTACTTTGCCTGTCTGAAACATCTGTTTGGGCTAATAAAATAGCCAGGAAGAAGTCAGGAAAAAGTATAGGCAGGGCTGGCAGGCAGAGAGAATAAATAGAAGGAGAAAAAGAGAGAGGAAAAGAACCAAAGAGAGAAAAGAATTGGTCAGCCACATAGTAAGAGTGAAAGGAAGACTACAAAAGTAAGAAAAGAAAAAAGCCCAGAGGCAAAAGGTAGATGGGGGGGGCAATTTAGGTTAAGAAAAACTGGCTAGAAATAAATCAAGCTAAACCAGGGATTTCATAAGAATAAGACTCCATGTGTGATTTTTTTGGGGAACTGGGTGTTAGGCCCCCAAATAGCAAAGAGCCAAAAGAGTAAAAAATAACCAACAGAACATAAAGACATAACACGATTATAATGCTCATTATACAACATGTCATATTCCATTTATGTATTGCTGCATTATAACTACACTCCCTAAATTTAGCAATATAATCCACCAGTGACTTGTTTTTATTTTTGGTGCTTTAATAAAATAAAAATGTAATTTAAGGAAAAGGAATTTATTTGGTTCACAATTTCAACGTGGAGTCAATCATTACAAGGAAGTCAAAGGAGCAAAATCTTGAAACACCTGGACACAACAGATATACAGTGATCAATAGGCAATAATTAATTGATGCACACAAACCACTGCTATGATCACTCATTCTCATCCAGTCCAAGGATCAGGCATGAAAATAATATGATATACATTTAGGGATGGCCTTCCCACCTTGCTTAATTCAACTAAGAAAGTCCCTGACATGCATTCCTGTTAGCGAACCTAACTTAGAAAATTTCTCATTGGAATGCCTTTACTGAGGTGATTCTAGATTGAATAATGTTGACAAGTAAAACGAGTCATCACCATTTTAAAAAGTTTTATATACCTTTTAGGGGACAGGAAGGTCGACACAAAAGGAGAGGGAAAGCAAAAATAACAGTAAGGATTATGAAAAATAATAAAGAATAATATTTATTTATCTAAAGTTATATATAATACATATACCTCTGTGTAAATGCATATGCACATATAGTTTAAATAAAAATTTCCCACCTGGTTTGACAATGCTACCCAAAAGAGGCATAGTCTATCTCACAAAACTCCCAATGTGAGGCACGAGGAATCTCCTTTTGAGTTGTTGGTCAAAGATTCACTCATTCATAAAATGTGAAGTAATAGAATTGGCCTATCACCTGATATAACATAGGCTTTTGCTTAGAATACATTTGTACAATATTTACATGTATTAGTGTGCTCACTTAGTATCACGATTGAATTTCTATAGTAAGCAACTCAAAAGTATCAGGTGATATATGTGGTATCTTTTATTACCTAATCTTAGATGTCACAGCTTCTCCACTATAATTGTCACAAATCAGGAAGGAAAAATATAGATACTTACTTCTCTATGAGAATACTGTAAAAAGTATCCTTTCTGTTTGTATTACTTTATTATTACTTTTAGTTTTATATGCTTAATTAACATACAATTTATTGATTTCACTTAGATAAATATGCACAATGCATTACATTTATCAAAACACCAACAGGATTTTTCATTTTTAATATTTATGTATTTTAAAAAATGTATTGCCCCTCTCCAATTTTGAGAGGTGTTTACAGAATAAGAAATAATGTAGTAACCACTTCAGAAAAGTATGTTTCAAATGTTCAAGAAAATCTATATATATTTCTGAAAGCACATATTTGAAATACCATAATGTTGAAATAATAAAGACTAATGAAAATCTTTAGTTGGGGATTAGAGAGATGGCCCAGTGATTAAAAGCATTTCCAGAGAAGATGAGTTCACTGTGCCCATATTAGGAACTGAGATATTGCTTCCTATACTTTCTTTAGGTTTGGTTTGTTGGATATAATACTTTTTAGGCTGTTTATAGCATGGAAAGTCCTTCCTTCTACTGTCATAGATATTAATGTAGGTTTATTTGAAGGCATTGTGTCAGGTTCTTCTGGCTTTCAATGTTTCCACTGAGAAATCAGCTTTTATTTTGATCAGCTTTCTTTATGTGACTTGCATTTCTTTTCTCTCATAATTTTAAATATATTTCTTTGTTATGTATACTCAGTGTTTTAATTATGATAAGTCATGGGGATTTTCTTTTCTAGTAAGTTTTATTTACTGTTCTTGATGTTTCTTTTATCTCTATGGGTAAAACTTTCTTTAGTTTGGGGAAGTTTTCTACTATGAACTTGTGAAATTTTTGTCTTTGCTTTTAACTTGTGATTTTTCTTCCTCATCTATTTCTATAATTTAAATTTTGGTCTTTCCAAGGTGTCCCATATCTCCTGTATGTTTATTTCCTATGTTTTATATTTTTTCTATATTCTTTGCTTATTTGTTCTAGTTTCTCTCCTTTGTTTTTGAGTCTTGATATTCTATCTACTGTTTAATTAATTTTACTTATAAGATTCTCCTTTGAGTTTTCTCTTTGGGTAATTGTATTTTTAAACTCTACTGTTATTTCTGCTTAAGTTCTCTTCAATGTTTCTACATATCTTCACTAAATTATGTTCTTATACCCTGGATTATCTTTATCATTTCCATCAGGCATATGCTTGTATTTTCTTGAACATCACTGGAGAATTTATTTTCTTAAGTTTCATTTAATTATGTTTTGTGTGTCTTCTATAAACGCCTTGAATTCTTTTTTAAATCTATTTATTTATTATGTATACAGTATTCTCAGTATTCTGTCTTCATATATGCCTGCAGGCAAGAAGAAGGCGCCAGATCTCATTACAGATGTTTGTGAGACACCATGTGGTTGCTGGGAACTGAACCCAGGACCTTTGGAAGGGCAAGCAGTGCTCTTAACCACTGAGCCATCTCTCCAGCCCAACTCCTTGAATTCTTTAATGAAGTTTATTAATATTCTCTTAAATTCTGTGTTCTGGAATCAATCCAGGTAATTATCATTAGCAAACATTTCTACCAGACAGGTAGGTTTTGGAGAGAAAAATAATGGCTTGATCTTTCATGTTGTTTATCTATTTGAGATGAAATCTAGGCATGTGGACTTCATTTGTTTCTTCGTTTGTTTTTCTTCCTTTTTAAAAGATTTATTTACTTATTTCTATTTATTTATTACATCAGTGTTCTGCCTGTATGTATTCCTGAAGGTCAGAAGAGGGCACCAGATCTCAACACAGATGGCCATAAGCCAACACGTGGTTGCTGGGAACTAAAGTTAGGACCTGTGGAAGATAGCACCAGTGCTATCAACCTCTGAGCCTCCTCACCTTTTTGTTGTTTTGAGAGAGCAGGCTGAGGGAGAAGAGATGATATGTGGCCAAGCTGGGCAAGAGATTAGAAATGGTGTAAATAGAATAAAGTCAAGTAAACAGAGGAAATTTAGCTGGTGTACAAGATGCCTGTTCTAGCCCAAGTTTGGAGTGTTGGGTAAGATCTCTTTGGATGCAAAGAGTGGGTGTTCCATGGGAGAGACCTGGGCACTGTGGAGTGGTCTGGGCAGATCCTAGCAGAAGTCAAAAATTTGACTGTAGGCAGGCACGTGTTGCCAGACCAGGCAAGGACTGTGTTTTAGTAATGGTACATGGAGGAAGAGGGTCAGCAGATGCACCAGGCGAGAGTCTTGAGAGAGATACATGAGATTTGTCCTGGTGGAGAAGATGAAGAGGATGTAGCAACAAATCATAGTTATTATTATGAATTGTGTTGTCTCTTATTTATATATCATATTGCTTAGAAGCTAGTATTTATTTCAATATTCTGATTTTAGTTGTACATGAATTATATTATCTAATCTATGATTCTCTCAGTGAAAAAGTTGTTTTAAATTTGACTATTGTTGGCACTGAGTGTAAAAAGCAATATTGAACATGCTTCTGTTACTTTGTGACATGGAAATTTTCCTAAATGCTCCAACCATATGGACACTGTTGACTGTTGGAGTCTTAAATGTTCATTTAGAGAGCTCTCTGGAACATTTTAATATTCAAAAGTATCATCTGGCCAATAGATACTATTTATAGTCTCTTCAATATGCCCATAGAATACCTCAAAGTATATTTAAGATGATAGAAATTTGCTTTCCTATTCACGGCTGCTATAGCTCCACAAAAGACTCATAGAACTGTAAGGCACACAGCAATGCTCTTATGTCAGGCTTGGGATACAGTAATACATGAACCTATGGTTTCTATTTAGAAGTTGAGAAGTTTCCAAAAAGTAAAGGTCTTTGTTTCCTTTCAAAATGATATGTTCCCTAATTCAGTGACTCATGGTTAGGCTCACAAGAGGAATTATATGGCAATCATTTCTACAGGCCTTAATTAAAATAATATGAGACCCAAGTGCCCCACTCATCCTCCCAAATCTAACAGCTGCATTAGTAGCCATGTTAGAAGATTTAAAAATCTCATAAAGTCTACCAGGAAGGAAAAGCAAGCTGATCTGTTATACACAAAGAAGAGAGGAATATAATAAAGACAGTAAAACCCTGTATTTTAAGTGGAGGCAGAGAAGGAAAAACAAGACATGATGAAAGTTATTAATTACAAGCATAAATTTGTTAAGAAGAAAATAACACCTCAAAACAACAAGGGCACACTAGAATGGCGTTTGTAAACATGCTATTTCATTACATATACCTGGAATGAAAGGGGGTATAGACAAACTTACCTGTTACCTCAAACAGTAGGCCTTATCCTCTATCATAACTGATATAAACAAGGTTCAGCAAGGTAAACACCACGAACTGTTTGTTAATGAGTCAAATCAGATATACAATATAAAAATCTCATAAAGTCTACCAGGAAGGAAAAGCAAGCTGATCTGTTATACACAAAGAAGAGAGGAATATAATAAAGACAGTAAAACCCTGTATTTTAAGTATTTTTATATAGATTTAAAAACGAATTCAACAGTAAAACAACTTACAAAAATTCATTGAAACTAGAATTAGAGGAGCAAAATATTCAAAATAGTTTTCAATTAACAAATATAATTAGGAAAAGTTAAAAGAGTAGAATAAAAAATCTTTAACATCTGAAGAGATAGTTGGTGCTAGGAACCACAGATGTGGTGTTTGTCTTTCTGGCTCTTGGTTACCTCGGTAAAATAAAATTTTCTAGTTCTATCCATTTAACTTCAAATTTCAAGATTTTATTTTCTCAGCATCTGAATAGTATCCTACTATATATAACGCATCACTTTTCACTATCCATCAGGTGAAACACACTTAGGTTGTTTACATTTTCTAGCAATTACGAACAGGACAGCAATGAACATTGCTGAGCAAGTGTCTGTAAAATCCTATATGGATTCTTCAGATATATGTCAAGGAGTGGTGTAGCTTGTTCATATGGCAAATCTACTTTTATCACTCTGAGAATTCTCTTTTTTGAGATTCAATAAAAAATTATTATGTTTATTTTAAATTTTTTATTCATTTTACATACTGATCACTCTTCAGAGAGGCTTGCTATGGGAACTCCTTCTGCTCCTTCAACCAATAGCCTTTAAGATACCAGCCCACTGGGGTGTGGTCTCTTATACTTTTAAGAAGCAGTGGGAACTGGGAACCGGTCACTCTCTCTCTTGCTTCTGGCTCCATTCCCGCAGCTAGGCTCTCTGTTTCCTGTTCGTGACCAGAGCACTGTTGTTTGGGAAGGTGATCTCTAAGTTTTTCCCCTTAAATAAATAACCCCTTTTATTATCCATAATTCTTAACTGGTGTGGGATTGTTTTGCAGCTTCATCTGGTGCCCAACATTTGGGTTTAGAACACCTGGTTCTACTGCCTGCTGCCCACCTCTGTGCGAGCCCTTCCTAAGCAGGCTTCAACCAGTGTGTGGAGCTAGCAGTAAATATAGAATCTTGCACAGCAGCTTTTCTACAGATCAACTGCAGTTCTTTTCTCTTTACACACCTCGGATTTAAGTACCCATGCACCCTACCATTTGCCTCCCACCAGGGCACACTGCAGACATTTTGGTGAGATGCGATCTTCCCCCATGTGAGCCAGCTGTTCTGTGGCGTTCTACCGATTTGTTTGCATTTTCCTATTCCATTGCTTTAGACATCCACAGAGCACACAGTCTGTGATTTATCTTTTAGCATTCTGCTCTAAAATCAGATTTTAGACCAGCCACAGGTGAATTCACTTGCACCACTATGCCCCGCAGGATTAGTTTTGTAGGTGGACTGTGACATCTACTGGCAGGTTACGGTTATTGCAACTAATCCAGCTAATTGAACCACAGGTAAGCTTTAATATCCTTAATATAGAGCATAAGTTGCTAATTTAAAAGGACAATATGTCAGACAATCTAACTATCCAAGGTTTTACATACACCATGTGTGAGGTTTTAGAAGATTTATATGATGCTGTCCCTTCTACATCACTATTTTTGTTTCTGGGGATTACTCTTCTACTCAATATATTTTTTAAAAATGGTTTGACAATAGGTCTAAGAAAGAAGCATTTTTAGAATTGGTACAGTCTTTTCAGACTGAAACCACACATCTCGTGAAAGAGGTTGGAAATCTGAAGAAGTATATGGCCAATTTAACTGACAAAACTCAGTCAACTGAGATACTTTTGGAAATGGTACAGACGGATAAGAATTTCTTTAAAGGAAAATTCAGCACTCTAGAGAAGGAAACAGCTGATTTGGCACATAAAACCCAATCAATGCCAGTGGGTGCTGAAACATTATTTGAGAGAATTCACATTGTTGAATGTCTTAATCAGACTCTGTCAAAGGGGTATGACAGATTGATACATAGGATGTCTCTCCAGGAAGGTAATATGCATGCTATAAAGATTATGTCCAAGGATGAGACATTAATATCTACTGGACAGACTTCTTACCTTGGAATCCTCAATGAGGGCATTAGATCAGTGAATTTGTGGGGTTGTGACCTATTACAGCAATGGAATACCCAGATTAACATTCCTGCAGCCTCAAAAACTTATGTTTCTGAGGAAAATATTAGAAGATATTTCATATGACAGACACCAGCCATTGAGGCTGTACAAGAATACAAAGTAATTGATAAAACCTCAGAGGTAACAACAGCCCTACCTTTAAAATGGTTAACTGAAAAACCAATATGGTTTAAGCAGTGGCCTCTAGCTGAGAAAAAGTTGCAGGCTTTAGAACAGCTGGTGCAAGAGCAACTAGATGTTCAACATATAGAAGAATCTAACAGCCCTTGGAATTCTATATTTCTTGTTAAAAAGAAATCTGTAAAATGGAGCACGGTGACATATCTAAGGACTATCAAGGTTATTCAACCTATGGGCCCTCTACAATCTGGAATTCTTCTGCCTTCTCTGTTACCAAAGGGATGACCTCTCATAGTTATTGATATAAAGGATTGTTTCTTCACTATACCTTTACAAGAAAAGAATAGAGAAAAGTTTGCCTTCACAGTGCCTATTTATAATAATTCTCAGCCTACTAGAAGATATCGATGGACTGTCCTCCCACAGGGAATGCTCAATAGCCGCACCCTGTGCCAATACTATGTCAGCCAGCCACTGGAAATAATACATAGGCAATTTCCTAGGTCCTTAATCTACCATTACATGGATGACATTTTGTTATCTGATTCAAATACAGATACTTTAGAAAGGTTGTTTGAAGAAGTAAAGAAAGTCTTGCCTAAATGGAGATTACAAATTGCTCCTGAAAAGATTCAAAAAGGAGATTCTGTTAATTACCTAAGTTACAGAATAGGCTTACAGAAAATTAGAATACAAAAGGCACAAATCAGGAGAGACCAGATGTGGACTCTTAATGACTTTCAATGATTATTGGTAGACATTTCCAGTCTATGACCAGCTGTTGGGATAACACCTGATCTTGTAATTCATTTGAACAAAACCTTAGATGGTGATAAAGACTTGAATAGTCCCAGAAAATTAACAGCTGAAGCATAAAAGGAATTGGTGATTTTTGAAGAGAAATTACAGGAGGCACATGTGGATAGGGTGAATCCAAATCTTAATTGTATTCTAGTCATATTGCCTTCCAGAATTTCTCCTACAGAAATTTTAAAACAAAGGGCTGATATTATCTTAGAATGGATATTTTTACCACATAAACCAAGTAAAAATTAAAAACTTATGTGGAAAAGGAGTCTGAATTAATTATAAAAAGTAAATTAAGACTTCGTCAATTAGCAGGTATAGACCCAGCAGAGATTATAGTGCCTTTAACTGCTGATGAAATAAAAAAGTTATGGGAAGACAATGAACCCTGGCAAAGGGCTTGTGCTAATTTTTGAGAGAAATTAATAGCAACTATCCCAAAAGCAATAGACTTAACCTTATAAAGAGAGCTTCTTGGGTTCTTTCCCATATTGTACATGATGCACCAATAACTGGAGCCTGTACATTTTATACTGATGCAAATAAAACAGGGAAGGAAGGTTACAAATCAGAACAATTAAGTAAGGTGGAACAAGATCCTTATAATTCTGTCCAGAAGGCAGAATTATATGCTATTCTTATGGTACTAAGGGATTTTAAAGAACCTTTCAATATAGTTACTGATTCACAATATGCAGAAAGAGTTGTCTTACATATTGAAACTGCTGAATTTATACCAGATGATATGGAATTGACTTCATTGTTCATCCAGGTGCAAGACATAATCAGGAATAGGGTTTGTCCTTATATACATAACACACATCTGATCCCATATGGGTTTGCCAGGTCCTCTAGCACAAGGTAACACAGAAGTTATTGATTGGAAGTATGTTGCAGGCCTCTGAATTTCATTAAAAAAATCATGTCAATAGCAAAGGTTTAAAGAAAGAGTTTTCTATTACATGGCAACAGGCTAAGGAGATTACAAAGAGATGCCCTACTTGCTCTTTCTATAATCAAACACCATTGCCTGCAGGGAGTAACCCTAAGGGTACTCAAAGGAATGAAATCTGGCAGATGGATTTGTTCCACTTTACAGAATTTGGTAAATTGAAAAATGTACGCCATACCAAAGACACATATTCAGGTTTTCAATGGGCAAATGCCTTGAGCTCAGAAAAGGCTGATTCAGTAATCACACATTTATTAGAAGTTATGGCCATCATGGGCATTCCTGCACAAATAAAGATAGACAATGGTCCAGCATATGTATCTAAGAAAACGAAACAGTTTTTTGCTTATTATATAAAGCACATTACAGGTATACCAAATAATCCTACAGGTCAGGCAGTTATAGAAAGGTCAAATCGCACTATAAAGGATATGCTGAACAAACAGAAAGGGATGGAAAATACCCCCAGAAATAGATTGCATAATGCTTTATTAACCTTGAATTCTCTTAACGCTAATGAGAAAGAGAAAACAGCAGCAGAGAGAGACAATGGATAATAGAAAAGTCTTCTGAATTAAATCAACCATTTTATTTCAAAGATGTGCTGACCTCACAATGGAAACTAGGAGATGTGCTACGCTGGGGAAGGGGTTTTGCTCTTGTTTCCACAGGAGAAGAAAAATTGTAGATACTATCAAATTTAATAAAGATTTAGTTTGAAAAGGAAAAACCTCTTGAAAAAGAGAAATGACAGCTCATTCACAATGGTGACAACCATACATGTGGAAAGGAAACTTCATAAGGGTTGGGGCAGAGTTCTGTTTTTGTCTTTGCAGGTAAATACTCATCTTCAAAAATTCAAGAGACCCTGGATGTTTGGATACTGACAGAAGGAAAATTAACTAGGCACTAAGGATCTTCGAGAAAAAGAAATCCAATTTATGAGCTCAGGTAACATATATATATATATATATAGTATTTATATAAATACATATACATATAAATACATAAATATGTATGTATTTATGAATATATAGAGCTGTCCTTCTCTAATCCAAGCATGTTGTTAAAAGAAAAATTCAGAGTTTCTGTTTCACATCAAGAGTTGTATGATATGGAACAGAAAGAAAAAAGAATTAAAAAAAATTTTTCTTCCTATCTATTTTTGTCTCTATCATACCTTTCACTGAATATATATGTCTGTATATGTGTATATATAAATAATGTTTAAGTTTTCCATGATGAAAAATAGATTTTCCTACAGATCCATTTCCTGCAGTAATCTTTGAAGTTTCCAGGAAGAAGATGGGGCTCCACAGCAACCACTCAACCTAGTCGAGATGACATCATGATGTAGACAATGCTACTATAAGCCCGTTTTGGGTACCAGCTGCTGATATGGTGCACCTTCTCATGTTCTGGCCAGAACTCCAAATAAGAACTTTAAAAAAAAAAACCTACTGACTGATTTGAAATTGTTTGCACCTATACTAGACAGAATTTTGGAACTTAACCACCACTTAATTTTTGCAGGATCCCATTAAAAGAACATCACCCGCATGACAGCAGGAAGCAATTCTAGAAGATGACACCCCCATCCCAAAAAAAGTTTGTACATAGGTTGGGAACACTGTTTAGGGGTTGTTGATTATTACTTGTATAGATAGAGGGTTGGGGTGAAAACTATGTTTATTCAAAAAAATGGGGGGATAGTAATAGTGGGTAATAAAGTGAATACTTGTGAGCTATTATTTATGGATAATTTACATTGGTATAGTTTTTGTATATTGATACAAGTTCAAATTATATTTGTTACTTTTGTTTACATTATTTGTAAATATATACAAAGTTATTTTGTCAGATTGTATATGTGCATGTTTCTACCTCTGTTTAGGATATTTTGTATATTGATACAACTTTTAGGGTATATTTTCATATTAATATAGGTCAATAGTTGTTCATGTTTGTTGTACATACAGTTAGATAATTAGGTTCTTTAGATACATAGAGATTGTGTTCTGTCTAGACAGGTATTCTTCAACCACTTCAAGGATCTAAATAACTTAGGGTTCTGTTGACATGAGACATGATTGATTCTGACAGCACCAATCTGTTCCCAAGAGATTGTTGAGCACTGAAGACACTCCACTTGGAGCTTGTTTTCTTCTTGGCAAAACTGGCCTTTGGGTGAGGAACTGACAATGCCTCAACAACTGACAAGTTACATTGTATCCGGAAATGGATAAGCAGGACTGTCAAATCTTGCCAAGAAATGGTAAAATGGTTTAGAAAAATTTCCTGCCTCTGAAAATGGTCTGTCAGTTACACTAGGCCTTAGCTGGAGGTTGGCTGCTTCAACATTGCAAAATGAGACTTTGGGTGATTGCTCAGGTAGCTAATTGTCTCCATCATATATTGCTCACTTTTGAAGCTGTTTGATTTTACTTCCTGCCTGCTCAAGTAATATTATCTCCCTTCTCAGGCCTTTGATGGATTTGAAGATTAGATAGTTGTAGTTATTGTACTCTTATGAACTAGCCAAGCCATTTCCTATACAAGACTTAGACTCCATAGGATAGAATGTTTATTAAGACATTTAGTATATGTTCCTTGCTTAATATTGTTTATGCTCATTGTAATTCTAATCTTATACTTGATATCTGTTTTTAGTGTATACTGTTTTGTATTGGGTTTGGAACTCTCTTACTTAAACAAAAGGGGGAGGTGCTGCTGGAGCTCCTTCTGCTCTCTCAGCCAATAGCCTTTAAGATACCAGCTCACTGGGGCATGGTCTCTTATACTTTTAAAAAGCGGCGGGAACTGGGTGCTCTCTCTCTCTCTCTTGCTTCTGGCTCCCTTCTGGCTGCTAGTCTTTCTGTTTCCTGTTTGCGATGACAGGACTGTTGTTTGGGAAGATGATTTGTAAAATTTTCCCTTTTAATTAATAACCCTTTTTATTATCCCTAATTCTTAACTGGTGTGGGATCGTTTTGGAGCTTCAGAGGGTAAGTCCTCCCATGGCCAGTTGGCAGAGCCTGACACATCAAGTTGAGGCAGGACCAAGCCCCTCCCTCCTGCAGCAAGGCTGAGCAAGGCATCCCACCATAGAAATGGGCTCCAAAAAGCCAGTTCATGTACCAGGGATAAACTCTGGTTCCACTGCTAGGGGCCCCACAAACAAACCAAGCCATACAACTGTCACCCATCTGTCAGTCTAGAGTCTGTGTGGTCCCATGAGCTCGGATCTGCTGTCTCTGTGGATTTCCCCATCATGATCTTGACCACTTTGCTCATAAAATCTCTCCCTCCTCTCTTTGAGTAGACTCCAGGAGCTGGGCCTGGTGCTTGGCTGTGGATGTCAGCATCTGCTTCCATCAGTTACTGGATGAAGGTTCTATGATGACAATTAGGCTATTGCTATGAGTCTTACCTGGGGTCATCCTTGTGTATTCTTGGGAATTTCCCTAGCACCAGGTTTCTTCCTAACCCCCTAATGGCTCCCTCTATCAAGATATCTCTTCCATTGCTCTCCCACTCCATCTCTCCCCCGACTTGACCATCCCATTCCTTCATGTTCTTATCCCCCAACCATTCCCTCTACTGCCTCCCTGCCCTCAGTTTACCCAGGAGATCAATTCTATTTTCCCTTCCCAAGGCAATCTATGTGTCCCTCATAGGGTTTTCTTTGTTATCTAGCTTCTCTGGAGCTGTGGATTGTGGTCTAGTTATTTTTCATTTTACGTCTAGTTTCCACTTATGAGTGAGTACATACCATGTTAGTTTTTTGGATCTGGGTTACCTCACTCAGGACGATTTTTTTCTAATTCCATACATTCACCTCCAAATTTCATGATGTTGCTATTTTTTATAGCCAAGTATTCTTAACATTGATTTCTAGATTGATTTCACCAGTTCGCAATCCCACTAATAATGAATGAGGGTTTCCCTTTCTCCCATCCTCATCAACATGGTTGTTTTATTTATCTTAGCCATTCTTATTACAATTAAATTGAATCTCAAAGTTGTTTTAATTCCCTTTCACATCCAGAAAACTAAAAAGAGACTTTTTACAGAGGAATCACAGGAAATGAGTAATATGAATATCAATATGGGGAAAATATGGTAGCTTTAATTGGGGAGTGGTTTGGGAGGACAGCACTGAGGAGGGAGTGGGGAGAGATAAATAAGATTGAAGATATATTAACAAGCCATAGGGAATCATGTTAATTTACATAGAGAGTGAAGTAGATGGAGAGAGCAAGAGGGGTGGGAAGAAGGTGAGGAAGAGGTTTCCTGGGGGTGATAATAATCTCTACAAGAGCTATGGACTATTTAATAAAAATCTCAGAGCCAAAATGGGAAAGTTCCTTTCAAGTTGTTGACAGTCAAGGATTCCAAAAGAGGTCTCAATCAATATAAGCTATTGCAACTGTCTCCAGTTACCTCCCAGAAGTTGAAGTTAAGTCCCTATTGCTAAAATCAACACACATTTTGGGCAACAAACTCAGAGGTTTCAAGCTGGATTCAGCACAGGAGTATCCTTATTGAGGAGTGGCTTGTATATAGCACCAAAAATGCTATAAAATCTGCCAAGGCTGAAAAGTAATCACCAATCCTACACAACTATGATGCCTGTGAACCACAACAAAAATAAGCATGGAAAGAAATTCTTAATGACTCAATAGTGGTATTTATATTTAGGCAGGAACTAATTGGACTTAAGGCTTTCTCAACGAGAGGGAAAACATGTCTGATGCTGGAAACCTAGTCAACTACCCTACCTTGTGAGTTCATGGATCATAGAGAAGATCTACTACTACCAATTTCCTAAGGCAGTATAATTCCTAACTGTTTTATAAATATTTTCCCTTATACCCACAGATAAGTATAACTCTCACTCCTTCACCAAATAATTTCTTTTTGCAACAGATAGAGATCATTATTGATAGCCATAACTGGTCCCAATACAGACAACTGACTGTGCTGTGTCCAGTATGATTGGATAAATCTACAATACAACCACTACACATAAGGCTCAGGGAGAACTGTGGAAGATAGGGAAGAAAATTGTCAAAACAAAAGAATCATGAAGTCTAAATCAAGATGAAATCCTCTATATATGACATAAAACTACAATCATGAAATCTCAATATTATAACCACCTAAAGACCCAAACAATAGTAACATTATTGGCATGTCATGTGAATTGTGGGAAGCTCGTAAGTCTTCAACCCTAGACAAAGAACTAATGACAATTAAAGACTTATGAAACATAGATAATGTCTTCCCTAGAAATGACTACCTAAATGGTTATCCTATACTGTTTTCAGTCATACAAAAGACATGTTGATTATATGCATATAAGCAGCACCAAATAGACTCAGCAGCTTGTACTTGTAGATTTATTTGCAAGTATATGTATAATGAAACAATAATCATTAAAGTAAAAGAATTTGAGAGAGAGAGAGCAGTAAGTTGGCTCACAGAAAGGGTAGGAGGAAAATGATGTAATTATATAGAGTTAAATAAAATTTATTTTTTATTAAAATCTGTTAATTAAATTTTATTAATTTAAAAACTGCCTTGAAGATCTGTTATTAAAGATACTTATATAATTCTGCCAAATTTAAATAACTGCAATCATGAAAGACAAGTATATTTTAAAGAAAAGATAAATCGCTGAAATTAATATCCAAATATTTGTAAATATTTCTAGCATACTATATGCCCTTATATGTTTAAATTTGTTATTTTTACATGAATTAATGAAACACAGGTAGGCAAATAACATGCAGAGTGTTACCTGGCAATTTATCAATGATTATCTACTCTACTAAAATTAGGATTGAAATTTATTTTCTTGATAAATGAACTACTTGCTTAAAATATATCTGCACCCATGCTTTTCTTTATTCACAGGTGGAATGATCCTATATGTAAGAAATTCCAGTGTAGAAAACAAATTTACCACACCTAACACAAATCACAATTTGAATTATAGTTATAAGATCAACAAAGTTGGATGGCTTATACCTTCTCATCTCAAACGTGCCTGTGAAGCTACAATTATCAGAGTGTGGTACTAACATAAGAATGAAGAGAAATTAAGCTACAAAAAAAGAAAGCTTAAATATATGATTAATTGATTTACCAACAACCAAGCAAATTATTCAATGGCAAAAGAATAAGCTTCAACAAATAGCATCTATCACAGTCAGAAACGAAAACATAAACTCATACACTACAGGAGACAGAGGGCACAGGAAAATGTTTGCCCCAATGAGACTGAGAGCAAAGTTACAAACAGAAAGAGAATTTGTTGTAAGGCCGTGGGAGTGATCCACTTGTGCTCCCAAAACACCGTCCAAACCTCAGGCTCCTCATCCTTAATTAACCAGATGTAGGGCTCTCCATCCACACCACTGGGGTCTGGAACGTCTTCTAGCCCCTTGTGATCATGGTTATTCAGCGTGTCCACTCTAACCATTGATCACAATTATCGATTTGGGTGTGTCACAAGAAGCAAAAGTAATGAGAGTGAGTGCAGACAGACAAAGAACACAGACACTTACTGGCAGGTCAGAGACCCTTTGGGCTGGAGTCCATGGGGTTGTGAGGGTTCCAAGTCAATGCACCAAATGGTATGCCGATGTCATGAGACCCCCAATGAGACCAGCAAGGAGTCAATTTCCAAAGCAAACACACGAGAGTCTTTATTGACAAGCTCGGGCTTGGCCCACAGCCCAATTCTGACACAGCAGATGGGGGGAATGCGGCCCCAAACTCAGGAGAGGGTGAGTTTCAAAGGAAAAAAAAACACACAAGCAGGGAGTTGCATGTCTTGGCGTTTCAGGATTGGATCAGGGGATATGGGACAAGGTAATTTTTAAAATCCTTGATCAGGCTATTGATGCGAAACCACTTACTGTCAACAGGATGTCTGCAAGAATATCTGGACCTTATAAAGTTTATTGCCCTGTCGTATAGTTGGCTATGTCTAGAGGGTTTGTTTAAATTTTGCTGCCATAGCACATTCTATGTTTTGTTTTCTGGAACTGAGTTCAATTCCGTCACCAGATGTCTTAAGATGGAGGTCCTTTTTCAAAATGTCGTCTGTGAAGCCAAGTAGGCTTTCCTAGTTCCTTACATACTCATTTTCTGATTTTGTTATTTGGATATTTTTTCTCAGTCTTTTATTTAGTTTGGATAAGGATATTTCAATCTTGTTTACTTTCTTAAAGAAACAACTCTTTGTTTCATTGATCCTTTGTACTATTTTGTTTCTATTTTATTAATTTCAGCCCTGTATCTTCAGTTCCTGTTACTAGTTTTCATTTCCAGAATTCCCCAAGTTTATGTTTTCTTTACTGCTTCGATTTTGATGCTCAGGTCTTCAACAGTTTGGTTTACTTTGTGTGTTTGCTTTTTCTTGACTTTCTTTAAGGGACACATTCATTTTCTCCAATTGTTTGATTCTATTTTCCTGGTTTCAATTTCCTCTCTGATCTTCTGGCCTATATGGTTTTTTTCCCTATCTGTTTGGTCTCTGATAGCACTGGAGTCTCCACCCCATTTGGAGGTTGGGGAAAGGCAATTAGAAGGGACCAGGACCAGTGATAAAGTCAGTTTGTCAGTAACTTCTGTGTCCTGAAGAATGTCTGGCAGACATTTTCATGAAGCAGGAACCCCAAAGGACCATTTCACCTTTAGGCAAGTTCAGCAGTCATTTCTCTGTGGATCCTGTATGTCCAGTTCATCTAACAAACTCTATAAGGAGCCTCTTGGATGCCACCTTCCTCTTGAAGTAGATTGTTACTGCCAGGAGCAGATATATCTGTCATGAAAAGTCCTAAACTTTTTAAATGTTTAAATGCCATATTCTAAAGGTCTCTGAAAGATTTGAAGAATACGTAACTAATTGAAATATATCTCTTTATATCTAGAAAACCTAACTAACATGACTATAAGCTTGACTATTATAGATGACTATCTATTAACCTATATTTCTTAATTATACATTACATTTTTAAATGAACTACACAAACACAATACCTTAACCAAGGGCAGAAATATACATATACAGCATAACAAAATTTACCTTAAATTTGCATCAATAAACCAAGATCCATACCAAAGCGAATTATTTATTTATCTTTATAGCATGCCCCCCTTTAAATGTAAATAAACAATTATAAACAATATTTGGGAATATAGGTGTAGTTTTGTCCATACTGTTTTTTGCTCTTTGGGGGTGCAGTTAATCAGGTCTTTCACGATGTATTTTGTGTTCTAGGTTTATCTCAGTCGGCAGTTGGGAAAAGTAATTTTTTGAGGGTGTTTCTTGCAACCTTTTAGAGGGTTGTGCTCTATAAAACCATATTAGCCTGGAATGAGTCTACAGGTTCTCATCCTCTGTGGAAACAAAAGAAGAACCTTTTTTCCAAAGCAACATATCCTTAGACCCAAATTTCGAAGTCAAGATACCTTTATAATATACATTCTGGTTTAACTTGGCAGCCCATACAATGAAATGTTCCTCTGTACTTAGCTCCTAGCCTACCTAATTTCTGCCCTATCAACAGGCCAAGGCAGTTTCTTTATTGATTAACCAATAAAAGCAACACATAGACAGAAGGACCTCACACATCATCTCTCTATCTCTGAGAAGCTATCAGTTCCAGCAGCATTTTTATTGGTGGTGATGGTGTTCAGGATCCTTGGGTTGCCATGAATGTGTTTGTATACTAAATGTAAGCTGATTAATAAAAATTTCTGTGAATAATTATTTGTAACTTTGATGAGGATTAAATTGAAAGAGTAGATTACTTTTGGTAGGGGGAACATTTTCTTAATATTACTCCTATCAAGTCATGTGCATGGTCAGGCTTTCTACCAAAGGTAAAAATTTCTTCTATGCCTTAAAGTTGCCATTGTAGAAGTCTTTCACTTCCTTGGTTAGATTTATTTCAAGATAGCAACAGTGTGTGTGTGTGTGTGTGTGTGTGTGTGTGTGTGTGTGTGTGTGTGTGTGTGTGTGTGTCTTTATTTCCTTATTTGGAGATACCGTTGTGAACAGTTCTGTCTCCCTGATTTATTTATCTGTGTTTCTCATTTGTACATAGAAAGGTTTCTGTTAAATGGGCATAGTATTAAACTGACTCCTAGTGACTTATTATTACACATGCAAATTATGCATGTCTCAAGCCTCATCAGAAAAGCTTCTATTTGCAGTAGATTGTGATTAACAGAGAGACTCAAGACTGATCAATATGCAGACAATAAGAGACTTTGGAATGTTCAGACCTAAATGGAACAAGTATTCTGTACCTCCTCCTTCCAAGGCTCAGAGGTCATTGAAGAAGTAGGGACAGAAAAACATTAAGAGACAGAGGCAGTGGATAATGACAAGGAAACATTGTCCTCCAGATCCAAAAGAGTAACTGCACAGATGAACTAACAAAAATTCTGACAGCACAAAGAAGTCCTGTGCAGGGCAGGGTACCCTGCCTCCTCTAAAGGAAGCAGGGAGAGGGAGGAGGGTTAGTGGGGGAGCGGGAGGGGACTGGGAGAAGGGGAGGAAGTGTATATTTTATTTTGAATGAAAAATAAAAGAATTTAAAAAAAGAAAAAAAAAAAGAAGAAGTCCTGTGCAAGCCTACGATAGTCCAAACTTCAGCATGGTGAGGGGAGGTGGACATCATGCTCAACCATTATTGGAGAAGCTATTAGCAATTGATAGCTGCTGGTAAAGGGAGAGTTAGTTTTCTTTAAGAATACTGTTCCTGTTGGTAGATCATGCTCCAGTGTATGGCCACACATTCAGAAAAAATATGGGTAGCACACATTAGACCTGAGAGGTAGTAAAACATAAAAAAGAATGAAGACAAAAATTAGGTAGGTAGATAAGGAAAGACTGGAAAGATCTGGGAGGAGTTGGAGGAAGAAGTGAATATGGGCAAAGCTCATCTGAAATTATCAAATAACTAATAAAAAGCAAGCACAGTTAAAACAAATCAGATTGTGTCCAATAATCAATAGGCAAATGTAATAAAATCTTTGCCCCTAAAAAGTGTCATTAATATTACCATGATTTTCAATTGTTATTACCTATCAGTTAAGAAGTTACATTTCATTATGCATATCTGAGTGCTTTCAATTAGCACACATTCTTTGCATAATTATAATAAATTAAGTTCTTAAGTCAAATAAATTATAATGAATAGAAAATAGTTCAATGACAGTGATTTTACAGGCAATCTATAAATTTCTGTTTAGAAAATAATATCTATTTATTCAGTGGATTAAAATTGCTTTTAGTAGATGAAAACAGATTTGTGGGAAACAGTAAAGCATTGTATATTGTATGACTTACCTTAAAACAAAAGTAAAAGTGGGTGTTCTGCTATTTTTCATTTAGCTTCTCTATAATTTGTAAAATTGGTCTTTTATGTTTCAATTCAAAAATTTACTACCTGCCTATTCTTTGTAGTCACACAGTCATTAAGCTCATAATTAGTTTGACCATGTTAAAATGAATCAATAAAATGAACTGAACACATTAAAGAATAGTTCAACTTATGGGTGCTCAGGAAACATTTTGGAAAGAGTGGAAAACTTATAAGGCCTGAAGTACCAGGAACTCTATCACTAGATTATCACTCATAGAAGATTCCTACATGATAACCCAACATATGGCCTAATCTAGACATGAACAGGGACAGAACTTCAACATGCTAACATGGAAGCAGGGACTTTCATGAGGCCTTGAGAGGAAGAAAGGCCAAAGATGGGGTAAATGAAAAAGGTTAGAGGGAGGAGACAGAAGGGAAAAACTGAGGTAATTATATTTCAATTTAATTTTTTAATAAAAATGCAACTTTACAAAAGTAAAAAATAAAAAATAGCCCTCCTGAATTATGCCACTTTGGTCATGAAACACAGGCCATAAGATATCCCACTGATCACTGCACTATTTCTTTGGTATCTGCCTGCTCTCTCCTTGTCCTGACTTGTCTCTTTATCCTTGGTAGGATCTGTTTCTTTGCTCTAATTTGGAATTATCACATAAGCCCTAAGAATGAAATGTCCTTTTATGTGGAAAGAAATGGGGTAACTTTTCTTACTCAAAGTATGGTGCATCCAAAACTGTGCATCCCACATCCATCCGCCATTTCCCTCTTGTCAATAGAAAGTTGTCAAAAAAATAAATGTTTTTACCTGTGTTTTACATTATATAGTTCTGATTCAACTAAAAGCTAAACTGCTCTGCACTGAAGCACTTAATCCTATTTGTGCTTTTGTTTTTCATGGCTCCTCATAATAATGTTGACACATTTTGATTGTTTATGAATCCCAAGGTTGTGGAGAAATTTCCTTATGTATCAAAAAACAGAGGCAGAAATTTTAATCTTTGAAGAATTTTAATCCTTCTGTCTCAAGCATACCTTCCCAAGAAAATTCTTACCTAAAATATGTAATATCTATTCAGATTCCTTTATTTTTTGTACAGCTAGTTTCTCTTTCAATGATACAGTGTCATATTCCACAAGCAGACAGCAATAGGAAACAGTAAGGGAGCCTTAAACTTAGATTAAAATGAGCAAAAGCTATGTAGGTAAAGAACATTCTCTGACTCAGGCTCATCAGTTTATCCAGTTGGTTATAATTTGTGCACAGTTCACACACTTATTTTCAGTGAGTAATTAGACTAGAATCTCTTACATCTTAGACATAATGATCTTGCCTCCCCTAATTTAACAAAATGCTTGTTGTTTCATTGTTACGTTGTCAAAGTAAAAAAAAAAAAATTCCTAATCCAGTGATAATTTCAGAGGTTATATGAGTAGAACTTTTTTCTCTGATGTAGTTTTATCTCTTTAATTAGTGCCACACAGAACTTGATGCTTGTACTTCTCTGTTGATGAGGGCTAGAGGTGAAGGAGAACTTGAAATTTTTCATACTATGGATGTAGCAAATAGCTAAGAGTTCGTTATTAATATGGGAAACCATAGAATTAAGGAAGCAACCTTAAAGGTTAGCATGATAGACCCGTGGGAATTTAAAGAGCAGATATCCTTTTATATAATTATTTAAAATTAATAATCTATTCTGGCCAAAAGATCTCCACATTTTCTTGCTAAATTTGTCTTAGTACAGTCTGATTTAAGATTGCCATCATGCTTCAGTTGAAGGAAAAGGACTGTTAGTGAAAGAACTTTGGTGATTGATTCCTTTTCTCTTGTTATTGTTGGCAATACTGTCTGGTTCCTTCCAAAATCTACAGACTCCTTTCTCCCCAAGTGCCCACTCCCCAACCATAGTAGCACCGTTGTGGAGGAATCTTTCTGCCAGATCCTCATAATGAAATAGCAGAGTTTATTGTCCTTTTGTTTGGATTTAGAATGATATCATAACTTCCTTCCACCAATGGAACATCAGCAGATGTGACATAGGAAAGCTTGAAAAAAAGCACCGTGTGTTTCTGTTCAAACTCAACATTTGGTGGCACTAGGACACCATGCCCAGACAGTCACAAGATGATAAAGGATAAAAGATAAAGACCAGACAGATTCTTTGGGCAAATCCACAGTAGTGACACACATCTCTCTTGCTAACCTGTGAGAGACAAAGGCAACCTTAACATCCCTGTCTTACATAATCACAACAGATCACAGGTAGCTGAACAAGTACAGCCAATGTAATAAAAAAAATGGTGGGTTGCATACACTAAGTAACTTCTTTTGCAGATCACTGAAATATTTTCTGGGTGCTTGTTTTATGGCATTATTGCAGTATATATTTAACATTCCTACTCACTCCATCAATGACTATTTCCTTGAGATGTGTTGACAGGTGGAGGGCCAATGAGATACAGGTGCCTTCAGTTAAGTCATCCTGAGCTCAGACTGTGAATAAATATGGAGGCCAGATTATCAGGTGTAATAATTTCATAACTGATTTCTAATCAGTATTTGGTTATAAGAGAAGAAAACACATTCAAGACCCAAGGCCAGCATGGAATATGCTGAAACTTATATCATGGGAAGAAGAATTCTTGGTCTACAGCAGCCACAAACAAAACAGAGAACTTCTTGTCTTGTTTTATCTTGTTCTCTTTTGTTAATAGGTTTTTATGCTTCAACACAGCTGTACTGAATTTGTTTAAGAAACAGCCAAGGTTCTGAAACCAAAAGCAGTTGAAAATTGTTTCTGCAGCAACACTTAATCCTCTTAGGAGGGAGCTCATACCCTCCCACTTCCTAGTCTACCTCAGAGCAGCAAAGTAAAACCATTACATAGCTATAAAGGCCATTGCTGAAGAAAACTAATTACAGGTGAAACAAACTAGGGATTTAAAATTATTTCTCACTTGATAAGCCCTGGATAAGATTGTCAGAAAGAATACAAAATGGCAAATTTAATATGACCTTTAGACAGCTAACTGTAAACAACATAAGTATGTTTCCTGGGATACCAAAGGATATTTTGTTACTCGAAAATTCAACTCTGATTTGGTGTGTTGCTTTTTCATTTGGTTAATCTGCAAACCCTAACAGCTCCAACATAATTCTCTCTCATAATGAGAACTACTCCATCTCAGATAACCTTACCTCATGGCTATTTCTTCCAGAACACTTCTATAATTACCATTTTCTTTGTTTGTTTCCAGGTTATGTTCTTGTATCCTAGCATTTCTTGTCTTTGCTCAATAGAAGGCATCCCTTGCGTCTGGAAAGTGACAATAACTAATTATAAGTGAAAACAATAAGTGATTGACAAAGATTTAAAATGCAAACTCTAGCCAAATATCACTAAGAGTGAAGGTGCTGTCAAGGCTGACAATCTGAGGATTTCAAATAATTTTAAAGATTCCTCCTGTAGTTAGTTGGGATATGACACAGTAAGAGTCCGTAACCAGTGTCTATATGCAGTGTATATGTAAGAGACAATATGTAAGAGACTATATGTAAGAGACTATATGTAAGAGACAATAAGATCCAAGCTAACAAGATGGAGTTAGCTCCCATAGATTCCAGGCATCAAGACTCTGTTTCCATTATGACTCACTTTTTACAGATTGTCTAACCACTAGCTCTGAGCAGAGCAACCCCCTGCACACAGAGCTTTGCGGTCTTTATTTCTTGTGGACACTAGGGAGAACCTTCCATTTGCATCATCATAGCTCAACAGACAGACAGACTTTTAGACTGTTTGTGTCCTAGACTCAGCATTTACTTATCCAACTTATTCAATGTGGTTGATTCTTTCTAAAATCCTTCAGGGTCGTTCCCAGATTAGCACTGGTTTCTATACATAGAATCTACAAGAGGTTGGAGAATGAGCAATTTGAAAATGAAAACCACCAGTATCTGTCTCACGGAGAACTGAGCAATACTTAGAACTTGCTCAAATTAACTCTGTAAAAGAAGTATAATACCCAAACACATGCATCCTGCCTGTGGATGTTCCTTTGTGTGCTTCAGTTCTCTGGAGACCCCCTAACTAAAGTTTAGCTTCTAAAATGCAGGCTCCATGTTCAAACATATCTGAATTTAAATTCTGACTCTGCCACTCATCATTGTATAAACATGAATAAATATATTCATCTTTCCAATTTTGATGTACTCATCTAATACAGGACAATTTTCACCACAAACAATTCTGAGCACATAAGTTTTAGAGCACATAATTATTAGAAAATCTCTATTAATTAAATCAAAGTGAGAGTGAATGGGGAGAGAAAATTATGATCCTCATGATGATAGGTCTGCAGCAGAAAAATACCTCATATATCTAAATCTCAAATTTTTTTCACATCTCTTCTTTAAAGATAGCTTGAATAGTGGTGTCAGCACTATTTATATTTTACCTTACAACATCTTAAATTTTTATTTCAATAATATTGAGGGATTGCTCAAGAAGTTTCAATAATTTTTTCCAATTATATAAAGCATTTAAAAGTGAGACAGAATGCATAATACGTGATGACTGCCTTTGAAGGCACAATGGCCTGTGAAGAAAACAGTTCGTTCAAGAACGGCAGTCTTGTTCATCCACTCTGATTGACGAACCACCATAGTGGGTAGCCCATCTGCCATCATCCATGCCTCTGCAAGAGTAAGAAGGGTGATACCTGTCCTAATACTAAATAACACTTTGCAACTCAAGGAATATTGCAAAACAAGCAAAGTCAATAAATTGCAAGCTCCTGCAGTGCTGGGTGGAGCATGGAAAAAGCTGCTATGTGGCAGCCTGTAAGCAGAGAGGATCAAGTGCAGCTCTAGGGTTCAAATAGGCATATGTTCACAACAAGCTGTGTTCCCAAGACCCTTTACATCTCTGAGCTTTGTCTCTCGGTGGAAATAATTGTGCCTTAGTCCATTTCTGTTCCTAAATATAAAGTTTCACCAACTGGCTAAGTTATTAACAAGAGAAGTTTATTTTAGCTAGTGGTTGTAGTCCCATGTCATGGTGCCACATTTTAAAGTGGTACTGATGAGAGAATCGTTGAAGTACAGGTATGAACTGCATGTAGATTCTGAACAAGCTGGCCTTTACAGAGGACCTACTCTTAAGAAGCTAAGCGATCAGTCCTAGCCTTCTCCATCAGACTTCACATCTTCATCCCTCACAACAGGGATAAAATTTCAACTTGAGTTTCAAAGGAGACAAACTGTACACAAACCAGAGCAATGTCTGTGTCCTAGAATCAATATGATAAATTAAGACAATCCATGCCAAATATTTGACCTGGGTCTATTAAGATATAAAAATATCAGTGTTCACAAAATTTAACAAATGGTAGCTATTGTGAATGTTTTATCATAAACTTATGAATAATTGACTAATTAGTGAACACAGTAATAGAAAACAATTAGTATAAATAAAAATTTCCTCTAAAAAAAATAATTGGGAAATGGGACTGTGACATCTTTGTGATCAAACACTTTCTTAACAATATCCAAACTAAAGCATAAGGACAGTGGCTTAGAAGGTGTGCACCAGGCGTGCAGTGTAATCCTTGTGCTCACACATGTAGCAATTAGAGGAAACAATTCATCATGGGAAGTCATTCTGTGTATTCCAAAGTCTGTCTATGATTTTCGTGTAAAACTCAACTCTTAATGAAGTGTTCACCTTCTATACATACCCACCTTGTTCTCCCAAAGAGTTTTATAGTATTCATTTGTTATATCACTGGTTTTTATTTTATTTATTTATTTGTTATTATGATTATGAAGTTGCACCAGATACTGGGTAGAAGCAGATAGAAAGGGAAACACAAATGTCATTAAGACACAGTGTATCACTCGGGTATATTTTTAATTCATCAAGCGACCTGAGTTAGGTAAGCATCTGGGATACAAAGTCATCTTTAATAAAATCAGACACAGACAGTTGCAGAGTCCGGTAAAGAAGAGCTTTGAAAGACATGTCAGAGGACAAAAGACACAAAGAAAGATGGGCAGATGTGTTCCTCTCTGCAGAAGAAAAAAACTGAATTGCCAAGTAAATACAGGAAAATTGAAAGTATGTCAAAAAATTGCATTTTTAAACTTCTGTGAAAATTTCAGACAAAAGCTTTGGAAGAAGCTGGAAGAGGTCTGGCATTAGGAACATAACTTGTTGGTAGGCAGTAGAGATGTGTGGGAACTTGAGTTTAATC
This sequence comes from Ondatra zibethicus, assembly GCA_004026605.1. Taxonomy (NCBI): domain Eukaryota; kingdom Metazoa; phylum Chordata; class Mammalia; order Rodentia; family Cricetidae; genus Ondatra; species Ondatra zibethicus. The sequence goes on along the minus strand of PVIU01022092.1, from coordinate 3,146 downwards.
AGTTGGTACATTTGGGGATATGAGGCAAAGTAAAATTATTGAAAGTTCTCAGCAGTGATCAGAACTTTGCTTACAATGATTACTGCAGAGTGGCCACACATGAAACCGGAACTAGGATAGACGGAGGTCACTACTGGGGTAGAGTTTTGAGGCTATAGCAGAAAGTTAAATTGAAGAAGAGGAGTATGCTGTCTGACACTTTGTCTCCTTTGTCAATTGAAGCAGATGGTGAATGATAAATTTCATGTAGTATAGAGGCAGAAAATGTAGAAAGAGAAAGAACGGGATAAATGTTAGATATGAATGCTTAATATTAGTAACAGAGCAGGAGCATGCAAATATTCTACCTCTTACTTGTGGTGAACACTTCTCTTTATCTATCCTCTCTGCTCCTGCAGCTATACAATTTATACTTGCATCTTTGTTCCATTTATTCTCCTGACTTTTCAACAAGTTCTCTAACTGCTACATAAAAAATGCCACAAAACTATCCTTCTTACATATTACTCAATTGGGAATCATATTCCCTAAACATTCTGAGCTATAGTCTTAAGTAAAATCATAGAAATAGATGATCTTGTGAAACAGATTATAGCAAGGGAATATCCTCTTCTAACAACAAAGAGCAAGAAGTTACAATCTGGTTTACCTAGCTTTCTAGAAACCTGACAAAAGCTAGTAAGAAAAGAAGTTCAAATAAGAAAATGCCTCCCTAAACTGTAAGACAGTCCTATAAGGAATTTTCTTATTTTGTGATTGATATGTTAGGTCTAAGCCCATTATGAGCTATGCCACCCTTTGACTGGTGGTCTTGGGTGCTATAATAAAGCAGATTGAACAACTCATGGGGAGCAAGCCTGTAAGAAACACTTCTCTTGGCCTCTGTATCAGTTTCTGTCTCTAGGCTCTTCCTTGTTTAAGTTTCTATCCCGCATCTCCTTAGTGACTGGCTTGTTGACTGCAAGGCAAAATAAACTTTGTAGTGATATTTCATTTAATAAATAAGGTCTTCAAAGACCAGGGGGAAAAAACAGTCACATTATCAGCCATATAAGCCAGGCAGGGGTGACAAAGACCTTTAACCCCAGCAGCCACACTAGTTAGCCATAGAAGCTGGGTGGTGGTGGTGCATGACATTAATCCCAGCACTAGAGAGGAATATGAAGCAGGATGAGACTGGAACTTGCTCTCTTTTCAGTATGAAGATTTCATAGAAGTAAGAGCTCCCTAGTGGCTTGGCTGCTTTACTTTTCTGATCTTCATGTTGATCCAAACATCTCTCTCTGGGTTTTTATTATTCGTGCAACATTAGGTTCCCAATGTTTGGGGTATGAATTCATGAAAATGTCATTTGTCTGTGGCTTTTTAGCCAACAGCACAGGCCAGAGCAGCATGTGAGGCTCCCACCAGAGCTGCATGTGGAGTTCCCACCAGAGCTGCATGAGGGGCTCACACCAGAGCTGCATGAGGGGCTCCCACCAGAGCTGCATGAAGGGCCCCACCAGAGCTGCATGAGGGGCTCCCACCAGAGCTGCATGAGGGGCTCCCACCAGAGCTGCATGAGGGGCTCCAGCCGCACTCAAGGAGGCTTTCTTTTCTTTTTTTCTCCAAGCCTCTGAATGAGTTTGGGATTTTCCTGTTGTAGCATTTTTGAAACAGTCTTCAGGTACCACCCAAACTCCAGAAGTACTTGGGCTCCATACACCACAGGAATCACCTACTCTAGACTTATTGGTTTAGGCTTCAGGCAGCACCCTGCCACATGTGCTTTGTCCAAAAAATCCCTGTGTGTTTTTCAGACAATTGGCTCTCTCTCTCTCTCTCTCTCTGTGTGTGTGTGTGTGTGTGTGTGTGTGTGCGCGCACGCGTGCATGCTTGTGTGTGTGTGTATGTGTTTGTATGTCTGTGTGTGTCTGTGTGTCTCTCCACCATGGGTTGTGAGCTCTCCCTGAACTCCCTTCTCAGGCTGTTCCCAAATTAGGTAGCTGCCTTGAAATCCATTCAGGTCCTATTGTTCTACAAAGCAACAATAACCTTTGCATCTTCATCAACATCATCAGTAGACTTGGTAAGACAATTGGGAATTCTTAAAGGTAGGAATTAGTTAAAAGAGAGAGTTTTTCCCCACATTAAAAAATGGGAAAATCTATTACAATGGAGGGATTGGGGTCTCCATATAAAAATATGCTAGACAGTTTGAAAATGGAATGATTAAAGAGATAATATCTAATTTAGATGAGGTTTATGTAATGTCAATTGTAAACATTATCAGCTTTACCGTTTTTGTCTTATCACTAAAAAGGTTGTTAATCTGAGTGCTAAGATATAGACCTTAGAAACCTAATAAAAGAGATCACAGAGATATTCAAATCCAGATAGTGGAATTTAATGGAGAACAAATTTCAATGTTATAAGGATAGAGAAGAATAGTCTATGGTTTTCAGACAACCAACTTGAATATATCCAGTAACCTTACAGAAATTGCCAAAAGGTAGAGGCTCTGTTACAGCTAACTGAACTCCTGTGCCAATGTTAGACTTAAGGAGATTCAAGGAAGCAAGAGTCTCATATGGCATGCATTCACCTTTTAGTGAAGCAAATGTTAAACTTGGGGTCAGTTTGCAATGAAAATATCACTAAAGACTGAATAGTATTTGTTTTTTTTTACATTGTTTTATTTTTTTCCATTCAAAAACATAATTAAAGAAATAACATTTTTTCCTTTCTTCCCCTTCTCCCGGTCCCCTCCTGCTACCCCTCAACCCCTCCTCCCTCTCCCTTCTTCCTTGAAAGAGGGCATGGTGCCCTGCCCTGTTGGAAGTACAAGGCCCACCCCCCTCCCTCCCGGCCTTGGAAGGAGTGCATTAAAAAAGACTCGGTTCCCAAAACGATAATACATGCAGAAGAGATAGGTCCTGGTGTCATTGTTGTTGGGTTCTCCATCCGTCAACTTTCGCTGCCACATTCAGAGAGTCTGGTTTGATCATATGCTCATTCAGTCCCAGTCCAGCTGGATTGGTGCACTCCCATTAGTTCAGGCACACTGTCTCAGTAGGTGGACCAGCCCCTCACGGTCCTAACTTCCTTTCTTATCTTCTCCCACCTTCTGCTCTTCAACTGCACCTTGGGGGCTCAATCCATTGCTC
>PVIU01022091.1:0-30117 GCA_004026605.1 Ondatra zibethicus | reverse complement strand
TCCATGAGTTTTACAATCTCTCTCCTTGTGTCTTAATTTCTCTGCTGTAATCCATTTATAAGAACAACTGTCAAGTGGGATTAGGAGCCACTGTGAGAGTCTCTTCAGCCTCACATCTTCAAAGGCTCAGTCTCCTGGGAACAAAATCCAGTCTCATGTGTGAGGACTAGTCTTAATTGACCTATTGACATATCTGCAAGAGATTCTCAATAAGGAGTTGTCCAGACTTAGTTAGCCTAATTGTCTTGACTGCATTAATTCATGTGTGAAGACTCAGCCTTAAAATGAGAGCAATCATTTCCTGGTTTGAGGGCATGGACTGTGTGTGTGCACATGCCTGATGCCTCTGTGTGTGTGTGTGTGTGTGTGTGTGTGTGTGTGTGTGTGTGTTTGTGTGTGTGTGAAGTTCTTGACTGTGGTTATGATGCAACTAGCTGTTTCAAGCTCCTAATTCCTTGACATCCTGGAATTATTTTAGCTACCCAGGGATGGTTAACTAAAATAAACCCACTGTCCCTTAGTTTGATCTTTTGTCTGGGTATTTTATCACAGCAATAGAAAAGAAACTGGGAAACAGAACAACATTGTAGAAGGAGATTTTAGTAAGTTTTAGTCAGGAGTCCTAGACCACACACCACAAAATATTGGAGAGAGCTGTTATAGTTGTCTGTGCCTGAAGGCAGTGAGAAATGACCATGATTTAGATACAAAATATCTGGGACTCCAGGAAGGACATGATCACAGAACATAAAAACTGGAAGACAGAGTAGCTGAAGCCTTTCATTCAAAAGAAGGAAACTAAAGGTCCAGAGAGAAGCAGGCATGAGGACAAGAAAAGGGCCAGAGGCATGCTTTAGGGCACCTTGGTAGGAAAGGATGATGAAGAGTTGCTCATACAAATATTCAGAGATGGCTCTACACTTTTCTCCCAACATTCACTCCCTCTTCCTAGGAATGCTTAGTCCTAGGTTCTTTGGTGAATACCTCAATAGACCTTGCTATGCCTTGAGTACAGGGTGTGTATTGTTTGCCATTTAAATTGTGTGGCCCTCTTCATATTTGTTGCTTAGTATTCTCTTTTCAAATAAATAAATAAATGAAAACTCCAGGTCTTTGTTTATATCTCACATAATAAACAGTATTCTTGATAAATATCTAATTTTCTTAGATGAACTACTTAAACATCGAGTTATTGGCAATGATGTTAGAGCACCTGTGGGTAGTAAACGGTGAGCAGGAATAATGTATTATAATTGGCATATTACACAAAACCATTTGCAGTTCTCAGCTTTACCACGGGAGCAGCTTAAGAAGGCCATGCCTTGCAATTGGGTAAACTTGCAGATGATGCTTTCACCTTCCCTAATAACTGATGCACTGGGCAATCAGATTCTCTTGTTCCTCCACCTACTAATATAGATCTGTGTTTGTGATATCATTCCTAGGAAGATGCACACAAAAAGCTCCTTACACTAAATAAGAAATTAATCACAGACCAAATAAGGACAATACCGAAGTCCCTACGAGATAAACTGTTGAGTTTATTTGGGTTATTTTGGGGAATATGGGCAAGGGATGCTTACAAAATGGTGATGACTCAGAAGCAGCAACATCACGGAAACTCTCCTCCAGCCTGAACAACAGCTTACAAAAGCAGGACCCTGAAACTTGCTTTATGACTTGTAGCCAAGACAGAAAAGAATTCTCTTCCAGGTCATTCTGCTGGTCTCTGGTACTGTCAGGCAGCTTGGCTCATATGAGTCCCTTCAACAATTCTTTTGCTTATATAATCTTGGAGAAGGAGAGTCTTAGAAGATCTGATCCATTTCAGGGATTGCCAGAAGGAAGCTTTGGAGCTGTTTCCTTCCTGAGTCTTTACCAAGCAGGAATTCCTTTAGAACTCCTAATGAGCTTCCTTAAAGGATGAAATGTTTCACCTCCCTCTCTTCCTGAGCCTGAAACCTTGTCACTGTTTTAACTGGATCAGTGACCCAGTCCATGATGCTAACCCTCCCTATCTGCTTGAGTACAGACAGATGATCAGTGAAGATGACAGCCAGCTTAATGTCATTAAGTGGTTTTATTGTATAATCGGAATACTTATGAGAGCTTCCAGACTAGACTTAGAACATTGCTAACATAGTCATCAGTGTTTTAAATTTTGATTCCTGAGTCTACTGTATACCCACAATGCAATTCTGATATTACAGAGGAGAATATAATGTGAGACACGAGTTAGTAAAATACTTGTCTCATCTTCACTCCAGGACAGAAAACATTTCTGTTTATTATGTGTACAGCAGCTCTCTAATATATATTGTTAGCATATTCTGGGTTATTTGTATAACCCAAGCCTTAGCATGTTTCATTCTATCCAGTCATTGTGTATTTATATGATACATATAACCTTAATAGTTCATAGTTATTTAACATTTAATTTGTACAAGGTTTTGCAGATTCTTGTAAATGTTTTTATGTGGCCTCTATGAGTCAATTCCTCTTATAGATATTACAGATCCAACAGACAACAAAAGTTCTCTCTCTCTCTCTCTCTCTCTCTCTCTCTCTCTCTCTCTCTCACACACACACACACACACACACCTCAGGATGTTTGCTTCATTGAAGTGAAACACAATATAACGTAAAAATTGTACCATTTGCTAGTATCTGAAGGAGATTATATTAAATGTAAGGTGGGTTTAATTGTAAGGGGCTCAGAGCAGGGTTCAGAATAGGAGGTAATGAATGTGAACAGTGTCTTGTAGGCAAATCTGGAGGCAAGGAGGAGAAAGCACAGAGATTTCCAGCAGCCATGCCTGAAGGGTGGAGAAAGCAAGCCAGAGAAGGTCCTGGAGGTGGGAACATGTTCGGCATGTGTAAAGAACAGGACCAAGTGCATTATCCTGTGTGGAATAGTGATGTGAAAGACAAGATAAGATGAGGAGGGGAGTCAGATCCAGGAGCTGCCTCATGACTAATTGAAGGGATTTGTGCTCTCAGCTGAGTGGAAAGAAAGCTCCTGAGGTGTTGCAATCAGATGAATTAAACATTTTCACTCTTGTTTTAACAAAATACTTTGGCCTTTTGTGGAAAATCAATTACCAAGATCAGGGTGGACAGTGAGATATTTATTAAAATCTTCTGGGTAAAAAGAGAAAGGTTGCCCACATTAAGTGTTTGTGACACCATGAGGGGAAAAAATAGAAGGTTGACGGTGGAAATTCCAATCGTAGCTATCATGGTAATTAGTGTACTGATCATAAAAGCAGTTCTGAAACTAAACGTATCCTATGCTCGGTTGTTGGCATCCAGGTCATGAACATGCTACTGTTTCCTGAAGGGAGCTATGCAATTAATGCATCTGATACCATCCTGACTCACACGGAACCCATCAGCTTCTGAGTCCACAGCCTCCTTATCAGGCTCCGTGGGGCTTATGGAAAGGATGTAAGTCTCACTACGCAGAATGCTAAGAAAGGGAGGCTGTGATCAGTCATATATGTCATCAGCATTTTACATAAGCTTGGGGGATGAATATGGGAATAGGGTATGTATTTGAATCTTGTGTAGAGTATACAGAACCCTCAGTTCTGTTATCTGAGGGAATATAACCTTCAGAAAATACCAAAATAAAGTGATGCACAGGTTCCATATGTAAAAGGACAAAGTGTAGGCATGTAATCTAACCCATCTGCATCCTACTAGGTATCTCTAGAATACTATAGTACATATAATATGTAACTGTTACTATTATTCTGTGTGTTGGGAATAATAAGACAAGAGAGATTCTATATCTGCTCAGTGGATGGAAATCTTTGTTTTGCACATATGTAGATACTTTTTTCACCAGTCGATTAAATCCATGCTTGCAGAAAACATGTCAACTGTCGATGCAACCAAAAAGTCAGGGAGTTAGAAACCAATAAAAAGGAGAGAAATGATGTAGTTGGAGAACCATGGCACCGCAGTGGGATCCACAGAGCTTTGGAAGTGGGAAACGCAAGGCAAGTTAAGTATGCACTTCTGCAGAGATGTGTGGTGCTTAGAGACAGTAATGAGGATGATTACAAAAGGCTCCAACATCGTCTTTCTTGAGTACAATGATTAGAGGCTAGACAAGTTTCTGCCTGAACTGAGCTGACAGTGACCGGACCAGTGCCCTTATAGGAGAGCTTCCATAGGGCTTCCTCTGTGCGAGTCTGATTCTGGCAGGCTTCGGAGATAATTATTATCTGTCATGCAAAAGATCTGCCTCCTTCCTTGAGGATCCCCAGGATTTCTTAGTTATTTGTAGTGGTTGGCACAAGGCACCTGATTTTCATTTCAACAACTCCCTCTCTTCTTGAAAACAACAGCATCGGTTTTCCTTTGTGTAGGAGGTTGAAGTTGAAAGAACAGCATTGGTGCTCTGAGTTGTAACAATAGTCCCTGTAGTTGCTCTTCATTGCGGGAAGGAATTTATGGTGAGATACGTAAGGGTTACTAGTAAAGTGCTTGAAGAACGGTGATTCAAACCTATGTGTTGCAAATTCATGTCCAAAACTGTAACATCTTACTGGCCTTTGGCTTATGTAGTATGGTCTCTGATTTGTACTTTTATGGGATGTGTGTGAGTGTGTGTGTGTGAGTGTGTCATTTGTGTTTTAGCCTTTGTTTCTGACTTTCCTTTTTCTTTTTTACTTTATTTGCCTAAGAAAGAGAAAAAGAAGCTATGGGCTTTGGTGGGTGTGGCAATGAGGAGGATCTGGGAGGAATTGAGAGAGGCAAACCTTGGTCAGAATACATTGTATGAAAATATATTTTCAATTAAAAAACATAATTTGTTGAACTGATATGAGAAAGGGAAATAAAGGAAAACACTGGTAAGCATGAAATAGATTACTGAAGGACTGGAGAAGTGCCTCATTGGTTAAGAAAGCTTGTTGTTCTTATAGGAGACCCAGGTTTGGTTCTCAGCACACACATGGAGGCTCACTACTATCCCTAAATCTAATTCCAGTGTCTCCCACCCACTTTTCTGACATCTGTGAGCACTAGGCACACATGTGGTAAACAGATAAACATGCAAACAAACATACACATTAAAATAAATCTAAAGAAAAAACCTACCACAGATTCTAAAGGCACTAGTCTAACAAAGGACAAAAGTTTTATTTTTTAAAAACCACATGTGTCATAGATTATTTAAAATATATAGGAGTAGAAAGCTTCTAAATGTGTTTATAAGGCACAAATGATACTCTAGCCTCTAAGAATCTCAAAAATAAACCATTTTTTTACAATAGTAGGCACATCAAGATTTGAAACACATGTTTATTTATCGACAAGTTATGATTACCAATTGTTTTCTGTTGTTGACGTCAATTACATAAAAGTAGCAAATAGGAAAGTGGCTTGCAGCCTTTCTGAAGTGTACTCCAAGTACTGGGTGATGATTCTTCCACCTCTGATATTTGGAAACCACTTCAAACAGGTTTAATGCACAGGGTTCGTGAAAAGATGCTTCTCAGTGAAAAGAAAGAGGATACCACAGTGAGCTCCCCAAGGGTCATCACAGACCCCTCTCCATTTTGTGAGGCCAGGAGGGTATTTACAAGGAATATGCTTAGCTCAGAGCAATTGACTAGAGACTGATGCTTTCATACAAAATACATTCAAGCCATTTCTAATATGGCTTTTGGCTTTCTATTTACCTTCAATATAATTAGTTTCAAATATTAAGAAGTAGAATAAATACACACAGTCAAACTTAAGCTGACCCACTGTGATCAGTCTGGATTATAACATACACGTAATTGCTTTGGTCAGTGAATTATATTTTTCTATAAATGTGTGTCTTTGATCACATACTTTTTAAATGTATTTCATTATATCTTTGCCAATGCATAGGTAACATATAGCTGCACTATTAGTACTTGGCTATGACTCAATTCACTGTTTATTTATTTAATACTTTTATACTGTCCCTTTTATAGTTCAGGCATTTTGTTTTATTTATGGCCATCTATTTCCTGGAACCTCATGTTGTTGGTGGCTAAAAGCAACTTTCTGTGGCATCTTTATAATGATGACACTCATGCTATATTCTAGTAACCTCATATTATTGCAAAGCCCCTGACTTCTAAGGCTACCATATTGGGTTTTAGGTTTTGGTGTTTGGATAGTCAATAAATAAAACCACACAAGACTACAAATGTGAACTGTGTCCACTGTAAACCCTTGACATTGATGGCATTTAGGAGTGTAAGACTGTTGAACAGTAAAACATTTTATTTATAAGTCATTATTTTCTAAATAATTGCAATTTATACAGCGTTGACATTGTATTTTGTATTCTGAGTCTAGGAATGAGTTAAGACAGACAAGGATACTCCATACTCCATAGGTTCAGCACAGACGTCAAGCCATTTTTCTGGCTTCTGCCTTTGAGGATCTTGTTCTCCAGTGTTCTAGAACCAATCTCCCACAAATACCTAGGAATGACTTGCTTGTGATAAGTGATCTACTGAAAACTTGACAGAAGCGGGGTAAAGGGAAGCCAGAGGCAAGTAATTTAAGAATAGTGAAGAAAACTGGGAAGAAATCCTCAAAGGGTCACATTCAGAGAGAATGGTCATGAGCTTTCTTATAAACTAACAGTAAAACAAGGATCTGCACCTTAAAGTGGCATGTTTCAGTGGACTTGGGGTATGAAGCTCTCTTCCTGCCTCAGAGGGTACCACACTCACAGGCACACACACATAAGCACATACACATAAATTAAGAAGAGATTTGCAACTCCTATATTTTGGAATAATTGGTGATTTAGATCATGTTAATTTCTTCTTATATGTTGTTTGCATTCCAATATTTTCAGAATAAATGTTTAATATTCTCACCACAAAAGACAAATTGATGAGGTGAAATATTTATTAGTGGTATTCAATCTTTCTATAACAGATACATATCACAATTTATTATATGGCCCATAAATGCAAAGATGTATTATTAGTCAAAGTACATTTTACTTACTGGTAAAATATGAAAGAGGTAAAAAAAAATTAAAAAAGGGGGGGAGGCTGGAGAGATGGCACAGAGGTTAAGAACATTGCCTGCTCTTCCAAAGGTCCTGAGTTCAATTCCCAGCAACCACATAGTGGCTCACAATCATCTGTAATGAGGTCTGGTGCCCTCTTCTGGCCTGCAGGCATACACCCAGACAGAATATTGTATACATAATAAATAAAAATATTTTAAAAATATGAAAGAGGGCAGATTTTACTCTTTATATCAAACAATGAGTTTCTATAGTGAAACTGTTACATGTGCGCTTCACACAGTGTTTCTATCTGACAAGCGTAAGAACATTAGCACTTAAACACCTGGCCATGTTCATGTCTCACCATCACTGATAACATGTTCAGTGGGTTTAGTATGGAGTTAAAGGGGAAGGAATGTGGTTTGCCCACACACGGCTTTACTTGTATGTTACTTCTCTAAATATCTACCCCTAAGATTCATTCAGGAAATGTCATTGTGGAGAAGAACCAAGACTGGATTTCCTTTTCAACTTCCCTGTATTCTAGTTTTTTTTTTTTTAAATGAGAGTCTTTAAAATGTTTCTTACATCATTTATTTTTGTCTGCACAGGTGTCTATGCAGGGGCATGCCCATGTGGAGGTAGGAGGACAGCTTGAGGGAGTTGTCTCTTTCTTTCTGTGTGAATTCCAGTATCAAACTCAGATGATCAGGTTTGGGGCCAAGCATCTGTACCTAATGAGCCATCTCACCAGCTATTTCACTTAGAAATCTTACTGCTAATGAGTAATGTTGAAAGAAAGGACAAATAAGGTTGTTGGAAGGCAAGGAAAGAGCAGAATGCATTAATTATTTAAATATGTTTTTGTTTCATAGAAGATGCCTCAGTAAATATCACCATTAAAGCTGATATCAGTTATATCTTTTTAAATTTTTCTTTGCTTTCAAATGATTTTATTTATTTGTTTGTTTGTTTATTATGTATACAGTGTTCTGGCTGCATGCCAGAAGAGGGCACCAGATCTCATCATCCATGGTTGTGAGCCACCATGTAGGTGCTGGGAATTGAACTCGGGACCTCTGGAAGAGCAGCCAGTGCTCTTAACCTCTGAGCCATCTCTTCAGCCCCACTACTATCATACAACTAAGAAATACTAAGATTTTGAATTTCTGGAATTTTACAAAAGCTATAGTTAGAATGGAAAGGATTAATAATTTTGTGACATGAGGCTGAGAAAAAAAATATCTCAAGAGAGAAGAAAGCAATCTTTGTACATCTGAAGGACATTTTGAATCATAATACCCCTTACCTAGAAGAGGAAAGGGCCCCTGAAGAAGATCCAGCCTGGGATGGACAGCCAGCTTCTTCCTCGAACCCACCGCTAGTGAAGATGCACCTGGAAAGAAATGCAGTCCCAATTTCTTCACTGTTTTTCAACAGAATAGTTAGAGACATCCCCCAACATATGTGATGAACAAGAAAGACATAATTCTATTGGTGGTTGAGGTGGCCCTGATGATAAAAACAGGGAGAGCCCTGGAGATAAGGAATGCACCCCACTCTCACTCTAAAGTCCAGAAATGGCTCTGAGATTAGGGAGCAGCTCTGTGTATATTTGTGCATATATTTTATTTAGCACTCTGTAGAACTAAACATATTTTTATCAAAGAACTTAGGATTTTGTCATTCTATTGTTCTTCTCTTCTCAGGGTATGCCATGAAGAGAAAATTCCCAAATGGCTCTTTTTCCTCACCTCAAGTGTTGGCTCCCAATTCTATGTTAACTTTTTATCACAGTAAGAGTAATGCCTAATATTTGCCTCCAATTAAAAAGAAAAGAAAAGAATGCAGGACCTTGTCAATATTGTATATTTGTCTGAGGTCTCTTCAACTTGAAAGAAATTATATTTAATCATGACAGAAAGTTCTGTGCTGTCTTGCACATACTTCGATGGGAGCTGCAGCAGTAACGTGACATGGATGTGTTTTCAATACTTGGGAAAGATTTATCCTAGCTCATGTATGTACACATCTCTGTGTGTACCTATCTATGTGCAGGTGTGTGGGGGTGTGTGTGTTTGTGTACATGTGTATGAAGGACACTATCACGTGCTGTTTCTCAAGACTGTGCATTTCACTTTTTTTCACAGAAATAACATGACTTTTAAAAATAAGTGGATTCAGATCAATTTTGCATTCAGTAACTTAGAAAAACAAAGCCAGTCATTTCTGCTTTCATATGCAAAAGTAAATAATAGTTGGAGTGAATGTAATTTACACTACATATATCTTAGAAAAGAAAATAAATGAATTTATTAAACTTTTTACAGGCAATATAAATATATTAACTTAAACTCACTGCATCAAATTATAGTGTCCTTGCATAAATTAAATTCATCAGTTAGCAATATCTATTAAGCATTCTAAAATTATTTTTCATTGTGAAAACCTAGTATTTTTTTCTTTTTTTCTTTTTTCTTTCTTTCATTTTTTGCAAGGATGGGGATTATACCTGGTGAGTTTTTTATATTTTGGCAAAATTCTATTACAATACCTGGGAAATTCTTGATCTTGCTTTAGAGATCAGGAAGGTCTTGAGTTGTGATCCTCTGGGGCAGTCTCTCAAGTAGGTTTTTTTCAATACAAAGTTTTATTTTTCCTTTTAATCCATATTTTTTGACATAACAAATTATATTTAATTATCTAAATATACTAGATGTTTGCATCAGGTTTTCATGTGGTCTTTCTGTAAGAAACAAAATATTTTCGTCTGTCTACTAAATATACATCAGGCTTATAAACCATTCTATTGGTTTTTTAAACATTCTGGCACATATTAGCAATATCCAGTAAGTTACTGTTATTATTTCCGTATATTCCACTGGCAATCAGGAACAGCACCTTGCCCCCACTCCACACATAGGTATACTTTACCTATTACCACCAGCTGTACAACTAATGCAATCATTAGTATGCAATCATTGGTTTAATAAAAAAATATAAATTTCTTTATAAAGAGAAAGTACCTGGCATCCCCTTGCCTTTGGTACAAAAACAAAGCAAAACTTAACAAAGAACAGCAAAAAGCAAACTAAAATGTGTAAAACTCGAAGCATATTACTATGTAAGTTCTTTTAAAAGCAAAAGCATGGTGTAAACTGTCACATTCTATAGTTAATTTTTACTTGTTTTCTGAAATTCTTTCAGGACAAGTAAATACAAAACAAATGAGAGGGACTTATTAACACTTCTAAGGGCCCTAAGACAAATCTGAAGCAACAACCATTGTCTGAAAACAGATCCACAGTCCAAACCAAGAGAAAATAATTTCCATCTCTAAGACAATCTATATTTTATCATTTATAAATTACGCTGAGAAAACAGAGAATTTCTAATAAATAAATAAACAAGTTATATAGATTCTCAGACAGCCCCTGGGACTACCCATGTACTTATGGAAAGAATAAAACAGTATAGACTTATGCCAATCAAATGAAAGTTCATATTGATTACATTTAGCATCTCCAGCAAGTTTCTTTTGCGAGTGTTGGTGATTGAATCCAGGCTGAGCATTGTAATAAGAAAATATATTTTTTTTCTGGTGTATATTGATGAGTTTAGTTGAAGAAAAACATGTAAATTTCATAGTAGTTTACCTTTTCTTTTACTTTTTGTGTTTTCTGGCCTCAGACCTATATCTACTCTCAGAAACTTTTGCTTCTTGCCTTGTCACATAGAGCATATGCCTCCAAATGCTAATTCAGGAGGATTTATCTTCTACATGGCTATTTTCTCATACAGGATGGGAAAGTTTAATATTTCTGGACTGTTTTAGAATCTCAGAATCCTCTATGGATTGTTCATAATTCCAATAAATTCTTTATAACTTTATTAATCATCTTTATTAGCATAAAATATCTTGAAGACCTTGTTTACTAGATGTGATGAAGGTTTCCGTCCAGCAGCTAAGGTGAAAACATTTTTAAGATCATTTTGTCCTGCAGTATAACCTGCAAAGTTATGCATATTGTAAGCTACTGCATAGACATCTACATTGTTCAGAAACTGGAAAAATGAAGTGAACTCATTAACTGTGACTTCTTTTCCTTTACATATATTGTAGCACACATTTTCTGAAAATATCGATGCATGTTCCACATATTGTAGAAGAACATGGGCAGAATCTTTTACCCTGACAGCATTCTTTCTATAAGAGTAGGGAGTAATTCTGGTTCTAGAATTACTTTTTATAAATATCCATAAGTCCATAAAAGTTTTCAAAGTTGAGCTCAGCTTTTTCTTTCTTTCCAAGAAAGTGGACCTGGATTGTAGTCACTGTTGCTAAGCTTGTGATGTCGTCAGCCCCAGGCTCATACAGAGAACACTTTACTTACCCAGACATTTCCCCAGTCTACTAGGTTTTTGTTTGTTTTGTTGATTAATTGGTTTTTGCTTTATTTATTTGTTTTTTTAAATAATTTCATTTTGAGACTGGGAGGAGAATCTCTTTAAAACCTCGGAATTCACGAGTCTCCTGTGCTCCTTTGTGGTAGTTTCAGGTGTCAGGAGACTGTGAAGTGAGAGATACCATGCTGCCTCTAGCCAGTGTTTAGAACCTCAAATCATGCAGCATTAATTTTGTAATATTTTTGATAACGCATAAATGTTGTGCTCTGTATGGTGTGATAGCAAATGCTCACAGATCTCTCCTGTGGACTGACTTGTCTCTGCTTCCTTTCCCCTTTGTCACAGGAACCTGAAACAAGCTGAATTTATTTAGAGGAGAGACCAATGTGTATGCATTTTTTAATAGTTTAGCCTTGATAGCTTAAATTTAATTAATATATTAGAGAATTCTCAACACAGAATGCAGGTATTTTCTCGTGAAAACAGAGAACTCGTGAGGTTTTTATTTTTAACCTTCAGTTGTATAAAACACATTGAGTCTTTATTTGGAAAATGTCTTTTATTACTTAATTTCCACATAAAAAGGAATTTTAAGAATGTAAGGTCAGAGGATAATTTTATCCTCAAATACATTTTTCTGACCCTATTTCCGTATGAACTTCTATAAGTAACATTACAAACTACAGAATTTGACATCATTAAAATTCATAGCAGCTATATGAATACAATATTGAAACACAGTATTTACTATCTATGTATAACAAGATTTTTCCAACCTGCTGAAAATATATACAATCATTCATTGTACCACAAAGCAATTTTTAATTCTATATAAAGGTGTTAAGCATAGCTATAAATTTTGAAAGTTCAACAGGGATGATGCTCTGAGGGTTTGGGCTCCTAAGTGATGCAGGGCTTTTGTGATACTGAGTCAGGGGATGCCTTTGAAGAGTAAAAGCACATAGGGACCCTAGTACATCACCCACTCAAGGTTATGTTTCTGCCTGTTTTTCCTATTTCCTCATTTCGATTTTGGTTTTATTTCTTTTGTCTGATTAAGTATTCTCTAACAAATTTAGGGTGTTAGCTATTATGAAATCTCTTGACTTGGCATGCCATTCACTGTTAGTGGACCTAGCCACAATCTGAGGGTTTCATGGGGAAACGTCTCCAAATGAGCTCTGAGTGAGTGATATTAATTATTAATCATCAAATTCATTAGCAGTCAGCAGCTCTTTCCCTCAGCTTATTTACTGACTGACAATAGAGTCCAAGTGTAAAGGTAAAATATAGCCAGTTTATCTCTCAATCAAGCCTCATGTGTTGTTAAATTAGAAGGTGGTTTGAAACTGAGAAGTCTGTTTTTCACAAGACACTGTGCCATCCCACTTCAAGCATCTCTTTCCTGATGTTCAGTTTACAAACTGTAGCAGGGGGTGTCCCAGGAGGGCAGACTTAACTGCCGTTCCGGGCATGGAGAAAGTAGTTCTGTGTGGGTCAAGTCTTCTTAACTGTTACCTGAAAAGGCCTGGTCCAAAATACTTCTTATGTATCTTAATTTGGGTTTCTATTGCTGCAAAAAGGCACCATGACCACAGCAACTTTTAGAAAGGAAAACATTTAATTGGGTGGCATGTTATGGTTTCAGAGGTATAGTCCCTTATCATTATGGTGAAATATGATGGCGTGCAGGCAGACAGGGCACTCAAGAATGAGCTGAGAGTTCTACATCTTGTAGGTAACAAGAAGGAAACTGAGACACTGGGTGTGGCTTAGGCATATATGAGACATCAAAGCCTACCTCTACAGTGACACACTTCCTCCAACAAGAACACACCCACTTCAACAACGTCACACATCCTAATTGTACCATTCCCTTTGGGGACCATCTTCCTTCAAACCACCCTAACATGTAAGGTCCTTTCACACTCAATTAGTTATGTAAACCTGGCTCATGTCTAGTTAAATATTTAAACCTGTTTCTGAAGTTCAAAAGTAAAATGTCTCACCTGAGATCATTAGTGTTCAACATAACCAGCCAACACACCCTGAATGTGATTACTTTAACGATCTATTTCCTGAATTCTCAATACTCCAGATAATCTGTTACCCCGCAATATCATTTCTGCCTAATTACATCTTCATCCTAAATTTCAGGAATTGTAACCAGGATATATTGCATAGTAAGGGTGAGTTAGAATGAAAGGTCAGAAGGCTAACCGATCAGCAGGCCCTGGAAGATTTTCCTGTAACACCCCAAAGAGCCTGACACTCATTGACAGAGGAAAAGGGTGATATATTCAACCGTGGACAATGGTGGAAAACACAAGAAGTAGAGGGAAAGGAAAGAGGAAAGGAATGCATTTTAGATTTATAACAGTGAAGCCAACATCTGAAATTACTGTAAGATCATAACTTGGTGTCAAGGCATGTCCTGTGTTGTTGGTGATTGTTTCAGGGAAAAGATAATTCATTCCTTAAAACTTCAACAGTGTTAGTGTTAGTGGAGAAACTCACGTGTCTGTCAAAGCAGTCTTCGTAACACATTGCAGATGCTCAAACTTGTTACTGTTCACTACACCCCCGAGAATTCAAGATTATGTGGGCCCTGGGGCATGAACAATGGACAAAACTACTTCATCTTCTTGTTTCAGGTGTCAGTCATTCATCTGTTTCTACCACATACTGTCCTTGATTCTAACAAAGAATTTTAAATTAGATACATGGCACACTATGGCTCTGTGAACACAGCACACGTTAAACGTGATTAACAATTAGTAACATTATTATGATTACAACTTGTTTTGAGTCATACAGTTTTGGCATTAATCCACATAAAAGATAAACTTTACTGTACAGACATATATATTTCTTATCATGATAAATTAAGAGATATTAAAAATTAATTCAGTCACTATATTTTACCTGTAAATATTTCTTATTACTGGAGATCAGAAACAAAACTAAGGTAATGAGAAAGATCCCTTATATGTTACATTTATACTATATATGTATAAAATATCTTAAATATAATATTCAGATCAGTTTTACCTCAATTACAAGTCATGAGAATAGTACAGAGTAACTTATTTACAACATGAGATGATTCTTATACCTTTTTTAAATAAACAAAATTGTCCAATGTATTTATTAGGCCCAGATAAGTTTGTAAATGTTTTAAAACAAGAATAGGATGATGATAAAAACTGGAGGGCAGTTAAATATTGACACAAGAAGTTGATAAGGCCGGAATCTCTGCATTTTGCATCTGCCTAAATGGACCACACAATAGTCTCTCTTTGGAGCTTGTTATCTGAGACAGTGATGCCAGCTCTCACAGCATCACAGGGAGGTGTGTTAGAAGGAAGGACAGTTTGATATTTAACAGCAAGCTTAACCATGTGTCTTTGCTGTTTCCCCAAGTTTCAAGTGTTTGTTTCAGGACATCACAGTGCTAGCAGCTGGAAGAGAGCATTTGTGCACAGAAATAGAGCTCACTCCTTAAATTCCAATGTTAAAACCAGATATATAAATTCTCTTCTCTGGTTCTTTTTGACAGTTTCTTTAGCTTCCTGCCTTCCTTGATCTCTTTTAAAACAATTACAAGTTCCAGTTCATACAAGAGAAGCACAGCTCCCTAATACATGAGCAAAGACATCTATTCTCTAGTTTTCCATCAAAATCATAGTTTTTAGGATAAAACACAGAGTCAAATAGTTGATAAGGCTATTCAGAAATCAAAAGCATTAATAATTATTAATTTTCATAGCATGTAGTAAGGAGGCCACTTGTTGATTCTTGACCGCTTAGCCCTGAAATAATTAACTGTATTATTTAAATTCCAGCACTTGGGAGGTAGAGGCAGGCAGATCCCTGTGAATTTGAGGTAAGCCTGGTCTACGGAGCAAGTTCCAGAACAGTCAGAGCTATACAGAGAAACCTTGCCTTGAAAAAAAAAAAAAAAAAAAAAACTAAATAAATAAATAAATAAATGAAAATAAAGTGTTTTAAAAATCAATACAATTTTTCTTTACTAAAAATGCTTACCATTCCCAATCAGTCATTCTGTCCTCTACTTCTCTTCTCGGCGCCCGCCTCTTCTCAAATGTCCCTTTTCATTCCATTCTTGAAGAAAATTTCTTCCCTTCTCTCAACCCTTGGCATTTTAGCTTTCATTAAGTTTTCTGTGGCTGTCAACCACCAGTGGCCTTCACAAAGAGGAGGTATTTCTGTGTTGAGAAGACAGAAAATTGAGAGAGAAAGGGGCACCTGGAAGCAAATCTGGACTTGGGGTGGGCTTCACAATAAAATCCATGTTGGTAGAGTTTAAAGACTGAAATTGGGCAGTGCCCGTATAGCTATGAGCCAGGAGATTCTAGCGTATTCGACATTGTCTGTTTTCTAATAAAATAGAGGTTTTTTCCCTTTTAATGTGCTTAAGGAAGACAGAGAATTCAGAGAATTGAACCTCATTTAGTGACAACCTAGTAAACGTGAATATTTCCCATGTGATCGTCATGTTTTATTTTGTTTCAATTTACTTTTAATTGGCAAGTAATTTTATACTTATAGGGTCACGTAGGTAAACTTTCCTTGCAAAAGAATCTCTGAAGGTATGCAGGATCACCATATCCAATGAGTCAGATGATTCATACACAGCAGAGTTATATTTTACTAATAATAGTAATTATTCCTACCAGCTCAGGGTTTGCTAGGCCTCTCCTCAGTAGATGTTAATTTTCTCTAAATGAAAAGCACCCTAGCATTAAATCATTTTAGGTGCATGTTGCTTTTGTTAGTTGAATAATTACAACTGATATAGCTTTTATAAGTAATCAGTTTTATGCCCACAATGTTTAGTTAAAATGGGATGTAGGGTATAATTTTAAATGAAAATTAATTTTCTCTACATGCACTGTATATCTTGGAGAAGAGACCACACTTAAGCCTACTTGTTTGGATGTATTTACAAAGAAAGCATATACTTTCCCTCATCTTAATATTAAGATATTGGATCTTTTGCTCTTACTTATTCAAATAAAAAAGTTGTACATCCTTTTTCATGACTGAAGCAAACCTGATAGCATATTTTATGTACAAAGTGCATAAATAGGGGCATAATGTATACAGTATGACTTTTCTCTCTTGCATAGACAATCTTAGAGAACACATAGAAAAGTCGTAGCCAAGAGAATTTTATAACTGACTGCTTCTTACTATGCATGCTATATTTTCTGTCTGGCACTCCCCTTATTATCTTTCATAGGATGTATTGTTTGATTTCAGAGAAGCAATGGGAGACAGCATGAAAGTTCATTGTACCCACCCAGGCTTTGTGCAAAGGTGGACTAGAGCATTCAGTGGTCTGATCTTTAGTGAAGGACTGAAAGCTGATGTTAGAAGTCAAACCATGTAATTGGTTTTCCCCTAACTCTCATCTGGACAGGTTTAACTTTAAAACTAGGAACAACAGGGTTGAAGGGGAGGGGAGAGGCAGAGAGGGAAACAGAGAAAAATGTAGAGCTCAATAAAAATCAATTTAAAAAAATATAAAAAACTAGGAACAACAGAACCATTTGATTACCCTGTTTCCCACTTGTATCAGACATTTTCCTGTGCTATGTGCAATGAAGTCATAAGATGCCCGTTTTATGGTTTGCATAGCATAATATCCATCACTCCATATCAAAAGTGCTCAGTATATTTTCCTCATGGATATATGTTCCTCTATGTGGAACATCAAAACATGACCCCCAGTAGACTTTAGCCAAGGACTTTAGCACATTGGTGTATATTTTAGGCTGAGTGTGAGATCTGCAAGGTCAACTGAGTCACAAATACTAAACTTTACCATCTTAGCATGTACATAGAAAGCAGAAAACAGTTTTACTGGAAGGTGGATATTTTTCGAGTGGCCCACTACTGAGTAAAATGGCTCTCCATCCCCAAGAAGCCATTGCCTTTTCACAGGCACTTAGTGAAACATGAGCCCTTCCCCCACACATGAAGAAACGGTAACAGGTCCCCCCTCTCATGACGTTCTGTGTAGGTAATCACAGCAGTAGTGAGTTCAGTGAATAGATGCAATGGCCTTGCTGTGTCCAGAAGATATTGTTAGCATTCCTTCCAAACATCAGCTATTACACTATTTCCAATTCCCCTGTCATAATATTCCCTCAGTCTTGAGGTTGGCAATAGAGATAACCTGTTTAGGCCTGAGCACTCCATAAGTATTTATGTATACATAATTATTTATGTATAACATTTTGGCCACTGAGGGGTCTCTGCATGACCAACGTCCACTGTGTAAAAGAGCTACTCTTTGTGTATAATATTAAAGGCAGTTTGACATCATGTCCCTTTATCAGAACACCAGTAACCGGTAATGTTTCTAAACTCCACAACAAAAGGTAAATTTTGTTGTTTTAACCTGAATAACAAGAAAGAAAACTAAGGAATATTCAAATATAAACAGTATATCATTTTCACCTATCAGTCTTTAACTTTTTCCCACTGATGAAAAATAAGTGTGAAAAACATTCATTTCTTGTCAGTTGTACAAAAATCAAGCCATGGGCTGGTGTTGCCTTGTGTATCAAAGTTTACCAAGCTTGGCTTGAAGACATGGTCGGTGAAAGATTCTTAGGACAACGGACTACTTCATTAAAAATAATTAGCACTATGAATCGGACATTTAAAACCATGCTAAAAATTGCATTTGGGTGCATTTTTCGTGAGAACATACCTTGATATTTTCTTGGGTATTCTTTTCGCTATGGCTCTGACTTGTAAACCTGCTGTCAGTATGGCTCTGTGTATCCCTGTGCATTTCTTTATATTCAGTTTATTAGGAAATAAAGTATAATATATACATATTCTAATAATGACAATTTAGAGTAATCACTTAATATATTAGTAGAAATACATTAACTGTGACAACTTATTATCTCACATATATGTGCACACCTGCCCATATACACAATACAAAAATTTATTATGAGAACACATGTATCTAGTTATATCACAGAGATGCAGCGTGGGATGATAATAGTCACCATCCTTTTGGCTCACCTTTGCTGAGTTCTCTCTCCAGGCTGGTTATGAAAACCAGACTCAGGCCTTTTCTTATCATCCATCTCGTACATGGAACAGAGCTTCATAGTCACTCATCACTATTCAAAATTAGTCTACCTAAACTATGTCCATGGCCCCATCCCCCAGCATACCCCAGCATGTAACTAGTCAGCTGTAAATATCTTTGTATAAAAAGGGGTGAATGAGGAGGGGAGCATGAAATTAATACAGCTTTTAGATGCAGCAAATAACAGCTTAGGAAGGATGTGTGTTGGCTGCTCTAGCAGATGCTCCTGCTGGTGTTTCCATAGATAAGCTTCAACTCAAATACTCATGCATTTAGTTTACTTAATTTGACTAAGCAATGCTAAATGCATTAAACTATGCACCCACTTCTAGCCTTGTACTTAAGTAGAGGAAATTTAGAACATATTAAAGAAACTGAGGCACAGCAATCTCATAATGCCTCCTGAAAACTTAACTTTAGAGTTATCCCAGAAACTTATGTCTGAGGTTTAGCTGAATGCCTGATTCACAGCCTGCGGCCTCTTCTCTGCTCCCTCCATCCCTTTGCTTGCTGTGAGTTACTGGCAATGACTGGGAATGGCACACTTGCTGTTGGTTCCTGGTCCTGCCGGTGTCTACTCTTTCATTCTCTTAGCTGGCATCCGATGCTTCAGGACACAAGCTTCCAGCCTGCTGGAGGCTCCTGTGAAGCAGATTCCCTTCTTCTGTTCTATGCTAAAAAATGGTGTATTCTCTTCATCTTACCTTAGTGTGATCTATTCCTAAATGAAAGTATTTTTATACAGACTTGTATTATTATTTGAAGACAAATCTCTACAGAGATTGGGCAGTTTAAAAACTGTTAAATATATCTTCCTGGAGATCAAAACAAACTTGATATGTATTCATGATGCGTCGGTCGGCACCATCCCCCTGGAAGCAGATCTAGAATTACTTTCCTAAGATGGTTCATAACTCCACCAAATAGTCATGTTTCTAAAGGAACAAGGAAATTTATAATATAAAATTTTTGTGGTGATGTTACCTTTAAAATAGATATTATTTTATGTGAAATTAGTCCCTTAGGACTAAAAATACAGTTTTACCAGTTTTGAGGCTCCACTCAAGTCCCTTTTATTATAGCATGAATTCTAATTGTTCTTAATAATAAAAAACAGGTCAGATATAGGGGCTAAAGCTGAATATCAGAGAAGCAGAGCAGCTAATCCCAAGAGAGTTCTTACCTCTACCAATGTTCAGATTGAAGAGTCAATCCTATGTCCATAAATTCTAAGGGTGCTACTCTCTATGAATCCTCAGACTGCCTCTGAGCTCCTGTCTCCTCATGCCTTATATTCCTCTCTCCACCCAGCTATATCACTTCTGTATCTCCCTCCCCAGTGCTGGGATTAAAGACATGGGATCCCAAGAGCTACGATCACCTCTGTGTGGGCTCTGTTTCTCTCTCTCTCTCTCTCTCTCTCTCTCTCTCTCTCTCTCTCTCTCTCTCTCTCTCTTTGGTTTTTCAAGGCAGGGTTTCTCTGTAGCTTTGGAGCCTGTCCTGGAACTAGCTCTTGTAGAACAGGCTGGTCTTGAAATCACAGAGATCCGCCTTCCTCTGCCTCTCAAGTGCTGGGATTAAAGGCGTGCACCACCACCGCCCGGCCAGCTCTGTTTCTCTTTTGACAGATTGAATCTCCTGTAGCCCTGGGTGGCCTTGAACTCACAGATTTGTTGACCTCTGTTTCCCAAGTGCAGGGATTAAAGGTGTGTGCCACCAGTACCTGGTCTCTATGGCTAGCTAGTGGCTTACTCCACACTCTGATCTCCAGGCAACTTTATTTGTTAGATTACAAACAAAATACAATTGCATTCTAAAGTCTCCTGTGAGGAGCTTGGTCCCTAGCCAGAGTTCATATTGAGACATGATTTAATCAATCAGTGATTACCTAATCAATAGGGTAATGCAGAGATGGTTGATACTGAATCTTTTTTAGAAGGAAGGGCTTGATAGGAGGAGGAGTCATTGTTGGTGTGTCTCTGGAATGTGTATGTCCTAGGTAGAGTGGCAGCTTCCCAGAAACTACATTAGAAAAACTCCCTTTCTCTTTACACTGTTTCCGCATGTGTTGTGTTGCACAATGAAGTCACTGAACCAAGAGAAGAGACACGACATTCATTTTTCAGTGTTATTGGTAAGAACGCACGTCTAAGACAACATAGGAATAAGATTGAAGAGATACTACCATAAATTATAACATCATATATCTGAATATACACTAGTAACACATAAACCTGAAGTGAATAAAGCCTTTCTGAGCTCTGTTCTCTGGGGTCTCTATTCTGGTTGTATGTGTAGTGCTGTAATTCTCAACATATACTTTGTATTTAAATTTATTAGAAGCACTTATCATCTAAAAATTCAGATTTCTCCACCCAGTATGAAATATTTAACTCTCTAACACTAGAATGCTGTCTTAGAACATTCATTTTCCCCAAGTCCACTCAGTAATCATTATGCAGGGAGCTTTCAACAAAAACTCTAAAAAAAAAAAAAAGGATACCTTTGCAAAGTCCTC
Source organism: Ondatra zibethicus (assembly GCA_004026605.1). Classification (NCBI taxonomy): domain Eukaryota; kingdom Metazoa; phylum Chordata; class Mammalia; order Rodentia; family Cricetidae; genus Ondatra; species Ondatra zibethicus. The sequence continues at coordinate 9,033 of PVIU01022091.1, read as the reverse complement.
CTTTAGAAACGTACACAAGAGGTGGAGGTGTAGCACTGTTGGGATACAGCATGCCAAGCACACAGAGGTCCCTGGTTCAGTCCTCAGAACCACCGAATATTAGTGGAAGCAAGAGCACCAGAAGGTCAAAGTCACCCTCAGTTACACACTTTGTAGGAGGCCTGTCCAAGCTCCATGCAAACATCCCTGAAAAATAAAAATAGGTAAATGCAAATTTTCAATATTTAAGCCCTCTATGAAAGCAGTTCTATAATTTCACATGGATTCAAAATCCCTTATCTTAAGGATGCTTGCATTGTTTCCAACAAGTCAAGAAAAGTCACATGAGGGTTTTGTACACATCGTCTTCCTACAGACCCACTAAGCTCTCCTCAACCTTCCCTTTCCGTCCAGTTCCTTTAGCTGTGTAACTGATGCCAGAAATGGAATGTTGTTTCTACCTGCATATAGAACCTTTAGGCTGAAATTTTTGTCTAAAATTATTTACCTGTTACTGTTCTGTTTTTACATTTTATTGAATCAACCACCAATGAATGGCTTTGCATATAAAATAGGCACTTCTTTCTTTTATTTAAAATATGAGCTACTTTGGTAATGCTTTCCCCACAATTGTACATGGCAACAATTTCTGAGTAGAATCTACCTGCTTTAATTATAATAGACTATTTTTCTTTTGTCAGTGTATCTACCACTTATCATGTCCCACTGACCTTGGAACAATTGTCCATGGCTGATTTTCATTCAGAGTGCTTTCTTATCATTGAGGAACATAACTCTATTCAGACACATCTGTTAAAGTTCATAGACCAGAAGATTATACATGAAATTAATTTTCGATATAAATAAAGAGAAGTTTTATCAAGGGGTGTCCTGGGTAGATTTTTGTCACCTTGACACAAACTAGAGTGATCTGAAAAGAAGATTGTCAATTAGAATATTCCTCCATTAGATTGCCTGGATGCATTTTCTTGATAGCTGATGTAAGAGGACCCAGATTACCATGAATGGGCATGAGGTCCTACATAATATAAGAAAGCAACAATCATGACTCTGTATGGGTCTGACCTACGTCTTCTACATATAAATGTTATGGTTGTATAGCTTGGTGATTTTCTGGGGTTCCTAACAGTGGGAGTGGGGGCTATCTGGGACACTGTTGCCTGTGTTTTGGGACCCTTTTCATTCTTCTAGGTCACCTTGTCCAACCTCGATATAAGTGTTTGTGCCTACCCTTTTTAATCTGCTCTGCTATGTTCAGTTGAGATCCCTAGGGAGGGGGCCATTCTTTTGGGGGGAAAAGAGGAGGAGTACATCTGGGAGAGAGGGGAGGTGAAGGGGAGGTAGGGAAAACTGCATCTGGATGTAACATATGTAAAGTATAATTAAAACAATAAAAGCAGACTGAGCAAACCAGTAAGCACTCCTCGAGTCGTCTCTTCTTCAGTTCCTACTTTGATTTCCCTTCATGAGGGACTTAAACTCTAAGCCTAAATGTATCCTTTCTTCCTAAATTGCTTTTGGTCATGGTGTTTATCACAGTGATACAAAAAACTAAGAAAAAGGAGGTAATTGTTTATAAGTGTTAAAAATCTGAAATGCTTCATATATATGTTATATCTAGGTGGACTGGCTTTGTATTTCCTTGTGTTTTCCCCTACCTCCTCTCCCCCTTCTAAGTGTGTGTTTGTGTGTGTGTGTGTCTGTGTGTGTGTGTGTTTCAGTCTGTCTGTATGAATATGTAGATGGTATTTTGTTACTTTCTGTATCCTAAGCACCAAGATAACTATAAAGCGCTTATTTTAGAACATATGCATGAAGTGAATTTCATTAATATCACATTGATATCATTTCCACTGAGGGGTTTATTTCTCTAACTCCTACACCTGTTAGATTTTCCTGATCATGCATGTTTTTCTTCTGCCCCTTACCCAATTTTTTGATCACTTCTCTTTTAAAAAAATAAAAGAAAAGAAACAAAGAGAACATTTTGTTGGGGGAGGCTGCTTGTTCATTTCCCTGCTGTTGTAAGAGGCTATTTGTTTATTCCTGGCTGCTCAGCCCTGAAATAACCACACAGAAACTGTATTAATTAAATAATTGCTTGGCCTATTATCTCTAACTTTTTTTGAAATCTTAATTTAACCCATTTCTATTAACCTCTGTATCACCACGTGGCTGTGGCTTACTGGCAAGATTCTGTCTGGTGTCTATCTCTGGCTTCTCACAACTCTGCCTTCTTACTCCCAGCATTCAGTTTAGTTCCTCCACCACCTAGCTCTACTCTACCCTATCATAGACAAAGGCAGTTTCTTTATTCATTAATCAATAAAAGCAACACATTAAAATGACTTCCCATATCATGCTCAGATGCCCAAAATAATCACACAGAAACTATATCATTTAAATCACTGTTTGGTCAATCACCTAAGCATATTGCTAGCTAGCTCTTTAATCTTGGGTTAACCCATTTCTATTATTTTATATTTTACCCTGAGACCCATGGCCTACCAGCAAGGTTCCAGCTGGTGGTTCACGTCTTTCTCCTCGGCTGGCTAGTGGCTTCTAACTAACTCTTCCCACTATCTATATATATCTTTTCCAGCCTGGCTATTTTCTGTTTAGACATTGGCCAAAAATAGCTTCTTTATTAACCAATGGCAATAAAACATATTCATAGAATGCAGAAGGGAATTCCACATCACCACATCTATTGGATACTGGACATGGAGCACTGTATAACATTAAGACAAATTCCCTCACCTTCCAGCTTCCTTACCTCCCCATCAGCACATGATGCTAGAACGAAAATTAGCACCAATCTGATCTTCCTCTGTGTGTCTTCAGCTTTCTCTCTGATGCTGGTAAGTCATGTCATGTATCAGCCAATTAGTGCCTGCCCTTTTAGGTAAGAACCACCTTCAAGTGTGTTTTCACCTTCTATCTGAACACTAACAGTCAATGATTGTATTTGCAACACTGTGAATGAATAAGTGCAGAACAATGGGAAAAACAAAACATTGTCCAATTCAAATCCTAGCCCAAGTAACAAAAATAAAATAATATTCACGGAACACGGTCGTTGTATGTTAGGATGTTAAGATCTACACTAAGAAAATTCTGCCTGATGGTCCATTAGATCTTACAATGTTTGCATAGATACACTTACTGCCTTTCACTGAGGAGAAAATAGAGGCTTAAGGAAAAGTAGCAAAGGGTAAATCTCAGAAGGCACAGTCATGATACAAGCTTCTGCCCTATGCCTAGAATTCTGTAGTGCGATGTAGTTTTCTAGGAAGATTTTGGTGGGTGGCATGAAAGAAGTCAAAGAACAAGAGAAAGAAAAGGAATAGCAAAGCTTCCTCAGAAATGGCAGAGTGCTTCAGCAGTGATTATTATAAGTAGAGCTATAATATTTAAGTCAAATAGTGAAAGTAAAATGTTCAAGCAAGATTTTATGTCTGTGGTTGTTATGATCATGAAAATTATTCAGGTTTAAGTTGCTTTCAAATTCCAAGATAATACATAATATTCTTGACTTCCACAGCTTTCATTTCTAACACATTAAAATCCATTGATTTAGTATGTTTAAGAACTTCTTACATTAGCATTTTATTTGTATTATTTTTACCCATACTACTTCCTCTTCCAATTCTTCCCATCACCCCTACTTGTCTCAAATTCATCACCTCTTTATATTTGATTATTAATGTTATACATGCTGTTACATACAAACATGTGTACATAAAATATTGTACTTGATCTTCACAGTGCAACATAAATACAGTTGCTCTATTTCACTCAGGAGAAAATACACACTACACACATACATGCATGCACACACACACACACACACACACACACACACCACACACACACACACTGACCAGTATATTTAGTGTTGTTCATGTATGCATGTGTATTTAAGGCTGACCACTTACAACTAAACCTCTTGTAGGTTATCATTAAAATTCTTAAAACAATTTCAATAGAGAAATTTGTCTTAAGATGTCACCTTAAAAATGAGTAAATCTTTTCAAATTTCTCTCTAATTTCATACCCATAATGTATTTTAAAAATCTGAAAAGCAAAATCTGCATTTGTTAAAGGCAGTCATGAAACAGTTGAATGAACTGCCATAAAAAATAGTTCCAATGGTTTACTATACTGATGTGTGTGTATTTTGTGTATGCTAATAAAACATTTGTTCCTTTGGCAATTATATATATATAATTATAATATATATAATAAAGTTCTTTGACTTTATATATAACTAAGGGAGCTATATTTTAAGGACATAATTAAATGAAGATATTGATAGCTGATATAAGTTTAAAAGTGCAAATGATTTCAAATTTCCTCATCTAGCATTAAAGGAGTACTCAACTCTATGTAGCAGTCAGGAAATCTTGTTTCTAAATGCTGGTACCTCCAAGACTCACAATAAATCAGAAATATAAATTAGCTTTTATTGTATAAGACAGTTATCAGATTTGTATTTGTCCATATGGAGATATGGATTACATTGAAATGTCTTGTAGTTATTTCTCTTTTTAATTCCAATAAATCCCTATTGTACTATTGAAATATTACTATTGCAATGAATTTCATTTTTATCTGATTATCTAAAAATTGTCAAGGGACCCTTGGTTGTATCACCCAGGAAAATTGCTCTTCACTTCTTTCAAGTTTGGAGCCTCAGTATCTCTTTGTGTCTACACAGCATTGTGTATATGTGCACATTAATGTGTGCATATATTCCATTTTATTCTCAAACCTACCAGAATTCAGTCCCCACATAAATCTCTTTCCTTACTTACTGGTTTTGTTTTTGTTTAATCTGAGTTTCATCAGGGTTGTGATTCTGAGTCTGGTATTAACCATGAGAGCCTGGTGTGTTCACCTGTAGTTACAAAACTAGGTACCATGCTTTCCTTTCTCCTAGAACCAGTTGGTTGTCAATAGATCTGTAGTGTGTTGTAGGGTCCCATGAATCTACCCCTCCTCCACAGTTTACTGTTAGGAGGAGGTCCTGAACTCTCTGCCAGAATGCACAACTATTGTGAACTTATGGCTGTTGAATCCATGTCCTCCTTGGAAGATGTACTTTCACAACTCTGCTTCCCATCCTCCAGCTCTTACATTTTTTTCTCTCTTCCTCCAAAATATTCCATGAAATATCTAGGGCTGGAAATCCAGCTGCCCTTTTCTCTCAACAACATTTACAGCCATAGGTCTTTGCAATTATTTGTATTCACTACAAGTAGAGGCTTTTTTGTTTAATGTTGAAGAATGACAGTAGCCTCTGTGGGAATAAATATAGATATTTAGTGGATGGTTTGACACTATGTTGATTCAATCAAGCAGCTATATTGAGTCCCCTCCCAGGATCATAAATTTTAGACTATATTTATAGTATTAGACATGAATTACCTCCTGTAGATCAACCTTAAAATCCTATTAGACTGTTGAATTCCCCCATTCCAGTTGTACCTCCATGAAACCAATGGTGCATCTTGCCTGACTGGTTGGTAGAGTTCACTTTTAGGTTAGACCTTTAATTCTTTTACCTCACAGTGGCAATCACAGTACCATCTGAAACCCTGAGAACCACCCAGCAGGAAAGAATCACCCAGCTTAGGTCCAGCCTAGTGTCTCTACATCTTGTATCCAAAGTGTAAAGTGTTCCACACTCATATAAAAAATTGTAGTTAAATTTGTTTTTCTCTTTCTCATGCAACAAAGTAAGTTATATTTTCTGTAAGTCATTAGATCACCCACCAAAATATACTGAATTACAACTTATACTTTCTGTATTCATATTTTCCACATCCTTTAAATCTTTCCTCGTGAGAGTGATAAACCACCTTCATTTTGAACTAATTGTGCTTTAGGGTGGTGGCTGTCTGTATTTTCTGAAAACATTACATACTCTATTGTTGGTAAAACTGAATCAGTGGGTTGCCTAACCTTCTGTTTCTTTAGTTTTCTTCAATACTGAGATTTCATTGGATTAAAATATAATTATACCATGCCTTTCACATGTCCAATACAATCAGATGATGAAAACATGTATTTTTGTCTAATATTTGTAGGCAAGTGAGAAATCTGTAAGAAGCTAAAATGTGATTAAGATGGACTTGGTGGTTGATATTGTTCAAATGTTTCCTGAGATTTTAAAAGGTATAACTTTGAATGGTGACCACTTCTCATGTCTATAAGCCTTGGCTAATATCAAATCAAATCAAATCTGGGGACCATGTATAGAACAAATGTTAAATAGATAAATGTATATTCCTTGCTGGTGGATTTAACTCATCTGTGTGTTAAACCATCAATGTTTTGAGTGCTAGAAATTATAATATTAGGTCGGCATAAAACTGGCTGCCCTCTCATGATAAAATGAGCTTGAGAGCCATTTGTTACTGTCTTTGTATTGATCCATTCCAACTAATATCTTAAAATTAATACCATAAAGGCACATCAAGATGGGTATTTTGAAAACAAGAAAACCTGATTAACAGGAAGGAAGACCCTTCTTGGAACTTCCAGCCTGTATGTAGACAGATTTTTATGATGTGAGACCCCAGAACTTGTGTCTTCATTTATATATAACTGTGATATCCATAATATGCAGAGATCTGTGTTGTTAAACTCTGGGGAGACATTATAAACACAGACCCAAGACAAATGAAGTAAAGCAGGAATAAAGGTGTGTCTTTATTCCTTACCTGTAATTTTCTACCTTACCTATAATTACCAGCCACTGTCTGCAGAGCTGTGATCCTAGACACTCTGCCATGTATTGTTGATTATAATAAAATAGTTCCACTCCATAGAACTGTAGAACATGGCATTTAAATTACTTAGGGTTCTGTTGACATGAGACACGATTGCTCTTTGCAGCACTAATCTATTCCTGAGAAAATGTTGGGCACTGAAGACACTCCACTTGGACCTTGGAGCTTGCTTTCTTCTTGACAAAACTGGCCTTTGGGCAAAGAACTACCCATACCTCAGCCACTAAAGAAATGCATGTTGTCCTGGTGTCTGGACTGGACAATCAGGATTTTTTATTGGGGGGTAGGGGGTTGAGACAGCGTTTCTCTGTGGCTTTGGAGCCTGTCCTGGAACTAGCTCTTGTAGACCAGGCTGGCCTCGAACTCACAGATATCCGCCTGCCTCTGCCTCCCAAGTTCTGGGATTAAAGGTATGTGCCACCACCGCCCGGTGACAATAAGGATTTAAAAAGAAGAAAAAAGACTGCCAAACCTTGCCAAGACAGGGTAAGATGGTTTTGAAAATTTTCCTGCCTCTGAAAATGGTCTGACAGTTACTCTGGGCCTTAACCAAAAAAGTCACTCCAACACTGCAAATGAAACTTTGGGTGATTGCCCAGGTAGCCAGTTGTCTCTGTCACTTATTGTACCTTTTGGAAGTTGCTTGATTATGCTTCCTGTTTTCTCAAGTAATATTATTTCCTTTCTCAGGTCTTTGATGGGGCTGAAGACTACATAGTCATAGTTACTTTCCTCTCATGATTTAGACAAGTCATTTCTAATACAAGACTTAGACTCCTTAGAATAGGATAACTATTAAAACATTTAGCATATGCTTCTTGCTTGATATTGTTTATGCTGGTTGTAATTCTAATTTTTATACTTGATATTTGTTCTTATTGTGTATAATTTTGTATTTGGCTTAAAACTCATTTTAGACAAAATGGGGAAGTGCTGTGGTTACTCCTTCAGTCATTAGCCTTTAAGATACTGGCCCAGTTTGGGTGTGGTCAAATGTACTATATATACAGATGTAAAAACATGCACAGCCCCTTGGCTGCTGGATTGGGTTCCTGTTCCCTGTTCATGCAGAGGCAGAAGACTGCTGATCTGTGAGTCTAAATAAAGAATCCTTTATTATACTCCATTCTGAACTACTGAGGGACTACTTTATTATAATCAACAACAACCGTATCTCTGTCATTCACTAGTTTCAGGTTGTAGAGCTGATCTTAAACCTTCTAATCTCAGAAACCTTCTCCAGGATCTTAAGCCTGCGTAGCTGTAATTCTTCTCCTCTCTTTGCTCTTGATATCATTATAGAAATTCAGTGAAGAAAGGAGGACAGGGAAAAGATCAGAGGTCAGAACAATTCAAAGGTGGAGTAACTAAGGTCAAAGTAATTAATGGAAAGTCAGAGCCTGCTTTTGGCTATAAAGATTTAAACCATGTCAGTGGGATAAGGAAACATTTATGTATGAGTTTCAGTGAAAACAAAGGCCAGGACTTAAATTTGCACTGCAATAGACTGGATATGAAACCTTAGAAACCTTACTTAACCTACTGAATCAAGGTTTTCCTGTTGTAATATAGCTATTAAACAATCACTGGGTTTATCTGGAATCTATGAAGTGAGACAGTGTGGATGAAACATTTAATGGCACCAGTTGGTTATCCAATACCAAGTAGCCAGCCCTAAAACGTGTACATGCAAGTAACATTAGACAAGCTGAGAAAGGTGCATGTTTATATATTTAGGAATACACAAACTCACACATACAGCAAAAACAATAATTTTTAAATGAGGCCCTGAATTTGAAAGAGAGCAGGGAGAATACGTAGGGAGGTTTGGAGGAAGGAAAGGGAAGGGAGAAATGATGAAATTATATTATAATCTCAAAAAAAGTTTAAATATGTCTTTGGAAATGATTTTTAAAAAGCATTTAAAGGATGCCGTCTATCAAATGCTCTGTTTGAGAAGACAGCTCTGAAAGGGGATGTGAGCTAGAGGCAGATTCTAGTGTTGAATCCACTGGGCAGACACAAGCCAGAGCTTTATTTTTTTTTCCATACATTGTTTTGTTTTATTATTTCCATTCAAGAACATAATTAAAGATAAAAAAAAAATTTTTTTCCTTTCTTCCCCTTCTCCCGGTCCCCTCCCACTACCCCCCACCCCTCCTCCCTCCCCCTTCTTCCTTGAAAGAGGGCATGGTGCCCTGCCCTGTTGGAAGTCCAAGGCCCACCCCCATCCCTC
>PVIU01022090.1:0-30144 GCA_004026605.1 Ondatra zibethicus | reverse complement strand
ATATGAAAAGTCACATGGAAACCTACTATTTTTAAGTCAATTTAAAGTGTAAGTTAAAAGAAACATAGTTTGAAAGCAGATACCTGACATGAGCAGATAATACCTTCCTTAGAAGACACAGGCTAAACATCCCAGTGCCTGTGTGGGGTATTTCCTTCTGAGATGCTGGAGTTCCTCAATACGATGCAGGTTCTTGTCATTCCACTGGTTGTCTTCCAGAAATACAAGGCACAGGTCTGCTCCTGAGCACACTATGAATTCTGGTTGCAAAATATAGAAAAATCAATAGAGGAGTTAACTAGAAGCTTTCTATTGCTGGCAAGTTTTCAGAGTGCCAGGCACTGTTAGGAGCTGGCATGTGAGAGAAGAATCAGCATTCTAACGCAGCTATGAAGCATCTCAATGATCACACAAAGCTTCCAGGCAAAGAGGAAAGCTGAGTTTTGTGGGTTTAAAAAAATAGCATGAATGTTATATGGGTAACTAACTAATGGTTGCTACTGTAAGCTTGGTCAAAGACCACAGATGAGAAAGTAATAGACCATACGAGAGAATCTCCTATTGTTTGGCTAAATGGATATTCCAAACTACCCCATAAATATTTGTTTATAACCTTATCTTAGTGTTGCTCTCTGGGTTGGTCAAAATATTACTGTTTCCAGTAGGTGAAGTAGAATGCATAGTCTCAGACATGTAACTGGTCAAAATATTGAGAACACATTTTTGTCATGACCTAAATGAGATATCTGTATCAGTTAAGTGCAGGGAATATTACAGAAGATGGAAACAAAAGATGGTAATAACTGTTGGATGTTAGAACAGAAACAGGAGAATGCAATTTTCTAGACCTAAGACAATTGTTGAACCTATGAACTCACAGTAGTTGTTGAAATCTGCACAAGATGTTCAAGTTCACCTCTCCAGAACATTTAATGTGGTTAAAAGTTTTGCAAAGGGAAAACCAACCTACAAACCACAATCCTAGAGAACTTAGACAACAATGAGGACACTAAGAGAGACTTACATAGATCTGATCTACATAGGAAGTAGAAAAAGACAAGATCTCCTGAGTAAATTGGGAGCATGGGGACCTTGGGGGAGGTAAATACATACATACATACATACACACACACACACACACACACACACACACACACACACACACACATATATATATATATATATATATTGCTGGATATATATGCTAAAAAAAGAAAATAGATATTTTATACAATAAAAAATTTACAAAGGGAATTAGATTTCTTGCTTGTTTCACAAGTAGTACTTCACTCAGACCAAAGCATATAACCCATCATTCATGTTTGCATTGAAGGACAGGAGCTGAGCTCAGTATTGTGAGCATCTTGGGGCTCTAGCATCGTAGTTTCTGGAATCTAACTTTTCCTTTCATACCTGGCCATTTTCCTTTACTGTGGGCACAGAAAAGATGCCCAGAAGCTGTGTTTTTTGTTCACTTCCCCTCTGTCCTAGTTCCTGCACAACTAGGAACTGATTGCCTGCTGGGAATTCAATTCCTGACAGGCCTGCTGAATCCCTAAGGCTGCCTGAAGCTAAGGAACGTCCTACTGGTTTAACCTATAGCTGCCTCCTGGTTACTTTTGCAGCTCACATTATCTTCCTGCATCCAGGTTTTACTTTTGGTCTTATTATTTCATTATTGCTTCAGTCCCAGAGCTTCATGCCAAAGTTTTTCTAATCTCAAAATATGATGTTGTCACTGATTTGAAATCCTCAAAAATTTCCAGTACCCTGTATTTTCATTGTCAGCTTTCTTCAAAATTTTGCTTTCTCTGTGTAACACTTAGCATAATGGCAGGGCCTAATTACATACTTGGTGGGATGATAAATGAACTATTTTAAAAATCTGAATCTTGAATATATTCTTTCTATAAATATATGCTTCTCTTTTGTAAGTGAGGAATACTAAAAAAAGCAGTCATTGACAACACTGGCAAACAATGGGGAGCCAGAGGTCATCTAGCTTATCATGTGTTTAAGCATTTTAAGTGCATCTACTGTCTTCATGCAGACACTGAAACGTGACCCAATGATTTCCTGTAGGATTTATTAAGAATCTGTGAATTTATTTTTAAATTTTAGAATGCAGATGCTTTGCGCAGTGATAAAATACATCTTTTTGTTTTGTTTTTATGTTAAAAAATATTGACTACGACTAATTTTGGGTTAATGCTTAAAGACAAAACATTCAGTTACAGAAATGATCCCAGGATGTTCTTTTATACAAGATGAGGCTCAACGGGGTTGGGAAATCAGTAGGGATTTTTTGCAGCAAATGCTAGAATAAATACAAAACACGCTGTGCTTTTCTGCAGGTTCAAGTGCCATTTGCATATTTGAAGATATATTAGAAGTTCACCTTCTATTATGATGAATGGAGGTGACATATATGCACAAATATATAAAAGAAAAATCTATTCCATAAGGGCATTAATAATTTGCACAATATATGCTGAATGTATCAGTGTATAACTAACATCACTGTGATTTTTCTCTCCTGATGCAGGGCACTGGCAATGTGCTCAAACAACAGACACCTTACAGACCCAGATGAGCAAACTGTATTTATAATGATCCTTATTAATTTAACTCAACTTTACTTTGTTCAGGTAAAAGCAGCATAGGGCCTGGAGACTGTGTGCAGTCACACAGTCATTCTCAATAGTAAGTGCTGACTTGCTGCTGCTGTTTAACTGTGTGACTCACCTTCATGTATAAGATGCTTAAGTTGAATTCTAATATTATATCATTAAAAAATATTTTTCCAGTAGTACTTTGCAAATATGGAGGGAATGTCTTAATCAGTCTTTCTCCAACAAACGTGTGTGTGTGTGTGTGTGTGTGTGTGTGTGTGTGTGTGTGTGTGTGAGCACATGCTCATGCATGCATGATGGCTTAGATGCAGGCTCTGTCTAAAACTGTGAGTTTTCAAGTGGCAAAAATGGTAGCCAATTTATATACCTAGAATTTCAATACTAAGGGAAATATGAGATGATACTCTTGCTTGCGTACATGAATAAATGGAAGAACAGAAACTTAGCTAATTAATAAATTCCATATGCATTCATGTATTCGCATATACAAATTTTAAAATTTGTTCCTAAGGCAAGGAATTTAAGTCTTCGTTGATGTATTCTGTGAGGCTAGATCATCAGTCAGCAACCTTGAAGCTGTTCTGGAGGCTGGGTTACCTGTACCATCACTTTTCATTGGTGTTTGGTCCCTTTTTTTCTGAAAATACATAATCTTTTCAAGATAACATACATATCTGTATTAATAAGAATAGACTGTGCATTGTACAAAAGTCAGCCAAAAATGATTTTTTTTGTTTTATGTTGAGCTGATAAAATATACATTACAGTTCTTGTAGTTCTTATAGCTTTTTATGTTTGTAGCCAGGTGTGGCTAGAAGTATTCACTGTCCCACTTGTCCGCCTGGCCCTGTTTTACCCCACCTGCCTGTTCTCAAAGCCACTTAGGAAATAATCCCCCTGATGCTTAAAATTAATTACATGCTCTTTGGCCTATTAGCTTAGGCTTCTTATTACTAACCCTTACATCTTAAATTAACCCATTTCTTTTATTTTATATTTACTACAAGGCTTGTGGTTTGTTACTTCACATTTTTCTTCCTTGGTGGCTGCAAGCATCTGCCTGACTCTGCCTTCTTTCTTCCTGAATTCAGTTTAGGTTCTCCACCTGGCTATGTTCAGCCCTGCCATAGATCAAAGCCACTTCTTTATTAATTAATGGTAATAAAACATATTCACAGCAATATAGGGTAATTCCACATCAGCCAGGCTTCTTAGGGGGGACTTCTTCAAACAAACCTTATTATCATTAACCCAGAATGTATCCCCAGCTTATTTCTTGAGGAAATAAAAGCATAACCTTGCCCCCAAGGCAACACAACTTTTGACTTAAATTTTGAAGTCAAGTATTTTAAAAATATATGAATTGCTATAATCTAGAACCTTTATAATCCATAGCAACTAAAATAATTAAAGATAAAACAATAACATATAAGATCCAGATTCTCTGTGTGTTTCCCATCTTTATGTGGCTTTTTTGTTTTGTATTACTTTACTCCCTTTTTAAGGACTTTATTATGTTAAAACTATATGTTATTTATGACTGTTTGTATCCTTTTGTGCAATATTATTTTAAGATGTTACATTTGTTTATGCTCTGGACCATGAGTTTAATTATACAAAGATGTGTTGTATTTTTTTTTTATGTTGCATTTATTTAACTCTTGGAAGCTCTGTTACTTTGCCTGTCTAAAATACCTGATTGGTCTAATAAAGAGCTAAATGGCTAATAGCAAAGCAGGAGAAAGGATAGGCAGGACTGGTAGGCAGAGAGAATAGAAAGAGAAAAAGAAAAGGTAAAAGAATGAGAAAAGGAGGAGAGGAGGACTCCAGGGACTAGCCACTGAGCAGCATAGCCAGACACAGAATAAGAAGGAAAGGAAAAAAAATGTATGTACAGATATAGAGGAAGGGAAAGTGTTGGAGGGAGTATGCTGCTTGTTGGTTCCCGACTGCTCATCTCTGAAATACTCACACAGAAACTAATTAATTAAGTCACTTCTTAGCCCATTAGCTCCAGCTTCTTATGGCTAACTCTTACATATTAATTTAACCCATTTCTATCAATCTGTGTATAACCACATGGCAATGGCTTACAGGGTAATGTTCCCAGCATCTGTCTCAGGTGAAGGATCCATGGCTTCTCTCTGACTCCACCCTTCTTCCTCCCAGCATTCAGCCTAGTTTCCCTGCCTACCTAAGTTTTGCCTTGCTATAGGTCCAAAACATTTTCTTTATCATTAATGGTAATCACAGCACACAGAGGGGACTCCCACATCACCTCCCCTTTTCTGTTTAAATAAAAAGAAAGGTTTTAACTTTAACATGGTAAAATTACATATAACAAAAGAGGTATCAAACAAGAATTACAGTTAGAATATTTATATCTACTATTTTTATCATAACTGAAGAAAACTATAACTATAAATTCTTTAACTCCATCAAAGGCTCCAGAAGGATATAATATTTCCTAAGTAAATAGAAAGTGCATTATAAGCAATTTCTAAAACTCTAGAATTGACAGAGACATCTCACTGTCTGGACAGTCACCCAAAGTTCTTCTATACCATTGGGGTATCCATCTAAGCCTACAGACCCATAGTATCCAGCAGACGATTCCATGGAGCAGGAAGTTTCAAAGACAGTTCCACCTATATTGGCAGTTTGTCAAAGAAATACACACAGGTCTATATTAATTTTAAACTAGTTGGCCTATTAGCTTAGGCTTTCTTATGAACTAATTCTTATAGCATATATTAGCCCATAATTCTTGTCTGAGTTAGCCACATGGCTTGGTATCTTTATTAGTGAGGATTTTCATCTTGCATCCTCTGTATCTAGGTGATGACTGCAGACTGAGCCCTTCTTCTTCTTCCCAGAATTCTCCTGTTCTTGTCATCCTGTCTATGCTTCCTGTCTGGTCGCTGACCAATCAGTGTTTTATTAAAACAATACAAGTGACAAATCTTCACAGGGTACAAAATTATTGACCCACAGCAGAATAAATCTTTGCATGTGATTTATTTGGAAGCTGGGTGGTGGGCCGCCAAAATAGCAAAGAGTTGAAACAACCAACAACAATACCACTTTTCTTTTCTCACTCAAGCCTTTGTACATTTTCAAACACAGGGTAACCTGTTTAGCTTTTCTTCCATCTGAATTCAACAAATTCGTAGCACAAAACATCTAGGAAATCTGGGACAATATGAAATTACCAAACCTAAAAATACTAGGGGTAGAAGAAGGAGAATAATTACAGCTCAATGGCCCAGAAAATATATTCAATGAAATTATAGAAGAAAACTTTCCCAAACTAAAGAAGGATATGCCTATGAATGTACAAGAAGCATACAGAACACGAAATAGACTTGATAAAAATAAATAAAATCCCATACAAAACACAAAATAGACTGGAAAAAAATCCCCTCACGATACGTATAATAATCAAAACAAAACATACAGAATAAAGAAATACTATTAAGAGCTGCAAAGGAAAATGGTCAAGTAACACACAAAGGTAAACCTATCAGAATTACACCTGACTTCTCTATGCAAACCATGAAAGCCAGAAGTTCTTGGATAGATGTGCTACATACACTAAGAGACCATGGATGCAAGCCCAGACTACTATACCTAGCAAAGCTTTCTTTTACCAGCAATGGAGAAAACAAGATATTCCAGGATAAGAACAATTTTAAGCAATACATAGCCACAAACCCAGCCTTACAGAAAGTACTAGAACGTAAACCACAATGAAAGGAACCAAACAACACCCATAATAACACAGACATCTAACAACCCTCCACCAGCACAACTCAAAGAAGGGAAAAACACAAACTCTACCACCAAAAAAAAAAAAATAAATAAATAACCGGAGTTAACAACCACTGGTCATTAATAACGCTTAATATCAATGGACTCAATTCACCTATAAAAAGGCACAGGTTAAGAGAATGGATATGAAAACAGGATCCAACATTCTGGTGTTTACAATAAACTCACCTCAACCTCAAAGACAGACATTATCTCAGAGTAAAGGGTTGGGGAAAGTTTTTCAATCAAACGGCCCTAAGAAACAAGCGGGCATGGATATATTAATATCTAACAAAATCGACTTCAAACTAAAATCAATCAGAAAAGATGGAGATGGACACTTGAAGGCATAAGTCATAAAACAATCACACACCAGTATGAAATTGTAATTAATAAAATGGTTATTTATTTAAAGGGAAAAAACTTACAGATCACCATCCCAGACAACAGCCCTCTTCACAATCAGGAATGAAGTCTAACAGCCGGAGCCCGGAAGCAAGAGAGAGAGCACACAGCTGCTGCTGCTTTTTTAAAACTAAAGAGACCACGCCCCAGTGGGCTGGTACCTTAAAGGCTATTGGCTGAAGGAGAGGAAGTAGCTCCTGCAGCAGACACTTTATACTCATAACAGGAATAATTCATCAGGATGAAGTCTCAATCCTGAATATATATGCCCCTAATAAAAAAGCACCCACATATGTAAAAGAAACATTACTAGAACTCAAAGCACACATGACACCCCACACACTAATAGTAGGAGATTTCAACACTTCTCTCTCACCAATGGACAGGTCAACCAGACAGAAAATTAACAGAGAAATACAAGAACTAACAGATGTAATGAATAAAATGGACTTAATAGACATCTATAGAACATTCCACCCAAACAGGAAAGAATATACCTTCTTCTCAGCTTCTCATGGAACTTTCTCGAAAATAGATCACATACTCGGTAACAAAGCAAACATTCCCAGATAAAAAAATCAGATCACCATGGAGTAAAGTTAGAATTTAACAACAATTACACCTCCAAAAAGCCTACAAACTCATGGAAACTGAACAGTCAGCTTCTGAACCACTCTTGAGTCAAGGAGGAAATAAAGAAAGAAATTGAAGTCTTCCTTGAATTCAACAAAAATGAAGACACAACATACTCAAACCTATGGGACAATATGAAAGCAGTGCTAAGAGGAAAGTTCATAACACTTAGTGCCCACATAAAGAAAATGGAGAAAGCACACATTAGTGACTTAACAGCACACCTGAAAGCTCTAGAAAAAAAAAGAAGCAGACTCACCCAGGAGGAGTAGAAGGCTGGAAATAATCAAACTGAGGGCTGAAATCAACAAAATAGAGACACAGAAAACATCCAAAGAATCAATGAAACAAAGAGCTGGTTCCTTGAGAAAATCAACAAAATCGATAAACCCCTGTCCAATCTAATCAAAAGGCAGAGAGAGAACACACAAATTAACATGATCAGAAATGAAAAGGGGGACATAACAACAGACACTGAGGAAATTCAGAGAATCATTAGGTCTTACTACAAAAGCCTGTATGCCACAAAATTGGAAAATGTAAAAGAAATGGACTGTTTTTTTGATAAATACCATATAGCGAAGTTAAATCAAGACCAGGTGAACAATTTAAATAGACCTATAAGTCACAAGGAAATAGAAGCTGTAATCAAAAATCTCCCAACCACAAAAAGCCCAGGACCAGATTGTTTTAGTGGAGAAGTCTAACAGAACTTCTAAGAAAGAGCTAATACCTATCCTCCGTAATGTGTTTCACATAATAGAAACAGAAGGGTCATTGCCAAACTCTTTTTATGAAGCTACAGTTACCCTGATACCAAAACCACACAAAGATGCAACCAAGAAAGAGAATTACAGACCAATCTCACTCATGAACATCGATGCAAAAATTCTCAAGAAAATACTGGTAAACTGGATCCAAGAACACATCAAAAAAAAAATCATCCATTATGATCAAGTAGGCTTCATCCCAGCGATGCAGGGCTGGTTCAACATATGAAAATCTATCTATGTAATCCATCATATAAATAAACTGAGAGAAAAAAACCATATGATCATTTCATTAGATGCTGAAAAAGCATTTGACAAAATTCAATACCCCTTTATGATAAAGGTCTTGGAGAGATTAGGGATACAAGGATCATATCTAAATATAATAAAAGCAATGTACAGCAAGGTGACAGCTAACATCAAATTAAATGGAGAAAAATTCAAAGTGATTCCACTAAAATCAGGAACAAGACAAGGTTGTCCACTCTCTCCATATCTCTTCAATATAGTGCTTGAAGTTCTAGCAATAGCTATAAGACAACATAAGGAGGTCAAGGGATTCAATTTAGAAAGTAAGAAGTCAAACTTTCATTATTTGCAGATGATATGATAGTGTACGTAAGTGACCCCAAAAACTCTACCAAAGAACTTCTACAGCTGATAAATACCTTCAGTGATGTGGCAGGATACAAGATCAACTCAAAAAAATCAGTAGCCCTCCTATACACAAAAGATAAAGAAGCAGAGAGGGAAATCAGAGAAACATGACCTTTCATGATAGCCACAAATACCATAAAGTATCTTGGGGTAACACTAACCAAGGAAGTGAAAGATCTAATTGACAAGAACTTTAAGGCCTTGAAGAATGAAACTGAAGAGGTTACCAGAAAATGGAAGGATCTCCCATGCTCCTGGATTGGTAGGATCAATATAGTAAAATGGCAATTCTACCAAAGGATTCAATGCAATCCCCATCAAAATCCCGACAAAATTCTTCATAGACCTTGAGAGAACAATAACTAACTTCATATGGAAAAACAAAAAGCCCAGGATAGCCAAAACAATCCTATACAATAAAGGAACTGCAGGAGGCATTATCATCCCTGACTTCAAACTCTGACAGAGCTACAGTAATGAAAACTGCTTGGTATTGCCATAAAAACTGAGATGTTGACCAATGGAATCGAATCGAAGACCCAGATATTAATCCACATACCTAAGAACACCTCATATTTGATAAAGAAACTAAAATTATACAATGGAAGAAAGAAAGCATCTTGAACAAATGGTGCTGGCATAAGTGGATGTCAACCTGTAGGAGAATGAAAATAGATCCTCATCTATCACCATGCACAAAACTCAGTCCAAATGGATTAAAGACCTCAATATAAATCTGACCACACTGAACCTGATAGAAGAGAAAGTGGGAAGTAGCCTGCAATACATGGGCACAGGAGACCACTTTGTATGTATAACCGCACTGGCATAGACAATAAGAGCAACAATGAATAAATGGGACCTCCTGAAACTGAGAAGCTTCTGTAAAGCAAAGGACACAGTCATTAAGACAAAAAGGCATCCTACTCAACGGAAGATCTTCACTAACCCCATATCAGATAAAGGTCTGATCTCCAAAATATATAAAGAACACAAGAAACTAGACATTAAAATTTTAAATAACCCAATTATAAAATGGGGTAATGATCTGAACAGAGAATTCTCAACATAAGAAGTTCTAATGGCCAAAAGATACTTAAGGTCATGTTCAAGTTCCTTAGCGATCAGGGAAATGCAAATCAAAACAATTTTGAGATACCATCTTACACCTGTCAGAATGGCTAAAATCAAAAACACCAATAATAGCCTATGCTGGAGAGGATGTGGTGTAACAGGAACACTCATCCATTGCTGGTGGGAATGCAAACTGGTCCAACCACTTTGGAAATCAGTGTGGCGGTTTCTCAGGAAACTGGGAATCAACTTACCTCAGGATCGAGCAATACCACTCTTGGGATTATACCCAAGAGATGCCCAAGCATACTACAAATGCATTTGTTCCACTATGTTCATAGCAGCATTATTTGTCATTGCCAGAACCTGTAAACAACCTAGGTGCCCCTCAATGGAAGAATGGATAAAGAAAGTGTGGGATATATACACATTAGTGTACTACTCAGCCATAAATAACAATGACATCTTGAATTTTGCATGCAAATGGATGGAAATAGGAAACACTATACTACGTTAGATAACCCAGACTCAAAAAGATGAATATGGTATGTACTTATTCATTCGTGGACTCTAGCCATAAAAAAGGACAATAAGCCTATAGTTCACAAGCCTAGAGTAGCCAAATAGCAAGGTGAAAACATATATAGATCCTCCTGGAAATTGGAAGCAAACAACATCGCCGGGCAAAAGTTGGGAACTCGGCGGTGGGGGTAGGGATGGGGGTAGTGTTTTGGGAAGGGGAGAGGGGGAAAGAAAAGGGAGAATGTAGGACTGGTGAGAGCTTGGGGGAGTGGGAGGGTGGAGATGGAGGAAGGGCAGATATTAGAGCAGGGAATAAGATATCTAAATTAAAGGAGCCATTTTAGGGTTGGCAAGAGACTTGGCTCTAGAAGGGATCCCTGGTGTCCACGGGGATGTCCCCAGCTAGGTCCTTGGGCAACAGAGGAGAGGGTGCATGAACTGGCCTTATCTCATAGTCACAATTTTGTTCGATGGATGGAAATAGAGACAGAGACCCACATTCACATCAGAGCAATGAACTGAGCTCCCAAGATCCTTTTGAAGAGCAGGAGGGAGAAGATGAGCAAGAAAGTCAGGACCGTGAGGGGCTGGTTCACCCACTGAGACAGTGTGCCTGATCTAATGGGAGGTCACCAAATCCAGCTGGACTGGGACTGAACGAGCATGTGATCAAACTGCACTCTCTGAATGTGGCTGCCAATGGGGGCAAACTGAGAAGCCATCAATAATGTCACTGGGACCTATCTCTTCTGCATCTATTGGCTTTTTGGGACCCTAGTCTATTTGTATGCACACCTTCCTAGGCTGGAATAGAGGGGGGAGGGCCTTGGACTTCCCACAGGGCAGCATACTATCATATGGATGGAGGGGGAGGGAGGAGGGTTTATGGGAGAGTGGGAGGGGAATGGTAGAATGGGAGGAAGTATAAAGTTTTGAATGGAAAAATAAAAAAAAATCCTGACAAAGTTTTAAAAAGGAGTATACACACACACACACACACACACACACACACACATACACACACACACACATAAATAAATTACAGACTTCTCAGTTATACATAGGGATATACTGAAGGTAAGGACTCATACAAAACACTGTTATAATGACTAAATTGGTGGTTTTGTTAATAATGTGTAATTTTTTTCATAACTAGTTCATATGATGAAAAGAATTTTTAAAGATAGTTCAATTGATCCATAAGATAAACAAACTCCTTAGGAAGTAATGAAACTATATATTCTTAATGTCATGCTTATTTTGAAATATAGACAGGAGGTTACATTAGAGTTACTTAAAATTTTCATAATCTCAGCATAAGAATTTTAATCTAAATTATAGTCACACTTATCCTCTGATAATTATCTGGGAAAATTACATATAAGTACAGCTTCTGTGGTAATACATACCGAGGAAATAAATACATTATTGTTTCTTCTTATAATTTTAACATGCATCAACAACTCTTTTTTATTTAGAGAAAATAATAAAAAGTAAAAAGATTTAAAAGAATAAACAGATATTTTGACAATGCCAGCAAAATGACTTTGGGTGAGATCATAGCTTTAATTATTTTATATAGTTAATTTGTAGCAGAATGAGTTCATCACTACTCAAAGGATTACCATAGATCATTGGTAGACATCTCCAGTCATGTCTTTTCACACTTTTGTGTTTATGTAGTAAGCACACATGTACACAGTCATTACATTCTGGTAGCCTTGGAAGTAAGAATATAATACTTGTTATAAAACACATATATAAAATACATAGTCCACTCAGTACTCTTCTAATGTTTTGGATTTCCTACCATCAAAATTTCTGTGAAGCAAAGTTTCTTACTACTTTATATGTTTTCCTCATTGTTTAGAATTATGCTTATCTGGGGCTGGAAAGATGGTTCAGTGGTTAAGAGCTCTAGCTGCTCTTCAAATATTCTGAGTTAAAGTCCTAGCAACCACATAGTGGCTTACAAGCATCTGTAATTGGATATGGTGCCCTCTTCTAGCACTCAGGCATATATAATAAATTAATAAATCTTTAAAAAGTAATTTATGCTTATCTACAGTATCTTATTCTACCATTATAAGTTAATATGATCTTTATGTTATTATTGTTATTATTATTTACCTTTTCTGTCTCAGTGACTGGATTTAGTTATAGAAAATAAATGATGTGTTTGGTTTAGGTATACAAGACTTTCACTCCCAAAATCACAAAATGCACACACATACCCCTAAACAAAACACACAGAAACATGCAAGTAGAAAGTGCTTTCACTTGGGATTCTTTTTCTACTGTTGCATGTCTGTGTTCAACTTTGACATGGTAATTTTAGTTTTACTTTATTTTATTTTACTTTGTCACTTATTGATGTTATCCCTTAGAAGTCTGTTCTTATCTAATAAGAGATACAATGGGAGTGAATCAGAGAAGAAAGGGAGGTGGGAGGAACTGGGTGGAGTAGAAAGAAGGGATTCTATAATTAGGATATTTTGTATGAGAATAGAATCTAGCTATAATAAAGGAAAAAAAGGAAGTAATGACAGTAATGTATACATGTAAGAACATATTTTTTAGGAACTTCCTAATTCTTCTGATCAAAATGGAGTATTAAGAAAAGCTAATTGCCAGAGACACATAGATGCAGATTCAAATATTAGCATAAGTCAATTTAAGTATTGATTAATTAACAAAAATAATTTCCATATTTAACCCTCATTTTCCAAATCAGCAAAACTGATATCATGTCATTTGCTCCTCAGTATTGCTTTGTGAATTTAATGAGGTGGAATTTATCATTATTTAAACAATTAGTGTTGATGTTACCTATGGTGAATATTACAAAGAACAACAGTCAATATGAATAAGAGAATGGCTGTTTGCTTATGATGAGGTTGATACTTGATTATTGTAGATGTTTAAAATACTAGTAAATGTTATTTTGTTTATGTTTATACTGGTGCTTCACTGTATAATTGTTACAAGTAAAGGTGAGTGCTCTATCAGCCCATTCCACAGCCCCATGATGCAGCCCAATCAGACGCAATAGGGAGTCAAGTCAAAGCAGGAACTCAGTTTATTACTGTGAGTGTCAGCTTATATAGGTTAAGTGACATCATGTGATGCAGGGGTACCTCCAGTCAATGACAGACAGCCAAGCCCTACCTCTGTCTGGAGGGGCGTCTACCTAGATTTTGCTATCTCATCTTCACTCAGTAGTTTTGAGAATATCCTCAAACTCAAGCCAGGCTTTTCTCTGTCCTACAGGCCTCGAGGTACAGGCCCTGAGATAATTTTGGCCCAACCTCCCCCCTTTTTTGTTTTATATCCCACCCCCTACAGGGGTCATCAAGCCAGAATAGCCCACCTGGGAAAGGATACGGGTCAGGGCCACCCCATCCAGAGTTTTGGCAAGCCTCAAATTGAGAGTTCATCCATGGGGGGATGTATCAAGCCTGTCATAATGTACTCAAAGGGCCATGAGTTGTACCTGTTGTATTTGTTTTGTGTTTTTGAAGAACACATGGGTCCAAAAGACAGATCAATAAACAAATAGCCATTGGCCCAATTAGAGATGAGATGAATGTGGTAACCCATGGGGACCAATTAAACCAGGTCTCATAAGGGGTCCTTGATTTAAACAAATCAATATCTTTTCTTAACTCATCTAGGGTTCTTCTAAATATCCCGGAATGGTCTGCATAGAAGCAGCATTCTTCCCCAAAGTGCCCTGCAAATTCCTCCCTGTTCCATAAACAGCAATTCCAAGCCTCTCCTATTTTGTAAGGTTACCCTTGCTAAGGAATTCAAAGACTTTTGTAAATAGTGTAATACAGTATCTGTCTTTTCTAAGATCACTGTCAATTGTGAGCAAATTATTCCCGCTTCTTGTTGAAAAATCACTAGGTATGAGATGCCCTGGGCAGTCCCAGCCACCCCTAGCCCCATCAGTGTGGTGATGGCCAAGACTTTTAGGGGCTCTCTCTTATGCCTTCTGGCCAGGAATTCTTCTTGCATGTGGTTAAGCACGTGAGGGAAAATTAATGCAAGCACGCAAGTATCATTATGCTGAATGATCAGTGGGTCAGACAGGCAGAGAATAATCCTCATCTCTTGGCAGATCCAAAAATACCCATGATCTTTGGGCACCCTTCCTGAAGCTATAGACCCATTAGCCACATCACAAATGAGGTTAAGAAGTGGGTGTCTGGTGTATGAGACACAGTTGTGTTTGACATCTGTCAAAGGGGGATAATCAGTCATGACATCTCCCCCATCTCAGGGTTTTCCCATCTACAAATATCAGCTTTATCTAGTATTTCATATTCATTTCCTCCTGGCAAGGATGGAACTCCCTTATTTTTCCCCTTCCCCTCTCCCATTTTATCCTTCCCAGGGTGGCTTGGAGCATAAAGACATGGCTGCTTCTTGTTGTAACATTAGGGCCTGGTTGTTTTCTGTCCTCCCACCAGGTACCATAGTCTTTAGGTCCCAAAGAAAATCATGCAGAGAGTCTACAGTAGGTTATAAACTGATTGGCCCATTAGCTCAGGCTTCTTATTAGCTCTTGTAGCTTATATTAACCCATTATCCTTATCTATGTTAGCCACATGGCTCAGTACCTTTTTCAGCAGGGCAGGTCACATCCTGCTTCTTCGGTGGTCTGGGCAGGACTCATGAGAGAGCTTGCTGCTTCACAGAATTCTCCTATTCTCCTTGCTCTGCCTCTACTTCCTGTCTGGTTGTCCCACCTATACATCTTGGCTAATGGCCAATCAGCATTTATTTAAATCATGATTGACAGAATACAGACAATTATCCCATACGACTTCCCCCTCTTTTTTTTTTTTAACAAAGAAAAATATCCATAGTCCATTTTTTGGGAATGTGGGCATAGTATTCCAGACTACTTCCAGCTGGTTGGGGGACACTGAAAATCTTATGGGGACCTAAAGAAAATTTAGAGTTATGATCAAGTCCTGACTGGAGTACCCTGTGAAGCTTGATCATCTCAGGCAGAGTCTTGAATCTGTTCTGGATTTAGAACTCAGTCATCTGGGTCAAGTGTTCCTACCGGAGATTTCTCAGGTGGTCTTCCTTGATCAAACCTCATTTTTCTTAACTCAGAATGAATCCACAGTCTCTCATTTCCTGTGGAAACAAAAGCAAAATCTTTTCTCCAAAGTAACATATCTTTTGACTTCAATTTTGAGGTCAAGGTATTTTCAAAATACCTATCTTGGATTAATTCAGCAGCATTTATAAGCAATATCTTTTAGCAGTTGTTTCTCCTTCCCCAGCATTCAAACAATTCAAAGAGAGCATAGTAGCACACAGTATCAAGATTCTCTCTGTATTTTCCATCTTTATGCGGCTTTATTTTAACCTCTATTTCTTTTATTTTTGCTTTTAACTTTTGGCTTTTTGAGACAGGTTCTCTGTGTATCTTTGTCCTGGAACTCCCTCTGTAGACCAGGCTATCCTTGAACTCACAGAGATCCCCCTGTCTCTGCCTCCCCAGTGCTGGGATTAAAGGTGTGTGCTACCACACCTTGAACTCACAGAGATCTGTCTGCCTCTGCCTCCTAAACTTTGGGATTAAAGGTGTGTGATACCACACCTTGAAGTCACAGAGGTCAATCTACCTTTGCCTCCCAAGTGTTGGGATTAAAGGTGTGTACCACCACACCCAACTACTCTCTTCCTTTTTTACTTAAGGAACTTTTATCTTCAGTCTGCATATATTTTTAACACACTGTAAACCATTTAGAGGTTTTCTTTGTCTTTGAATTTCTATTTACTGTATATCTCGCTTTTTCTGACTACACAAGTCTTTAATTTATCAAGCAATATGGGTAGGATTAAAATTGTGGTTTTGATGGCTGGATCCAGCCCATTTCTCAGCTTTCTGAGATTTCAGCCTCATGGTACCATTCATGAAGCTATAGACCCATCACAAATGAGGTTAAGAAGTGGGTGTTATTCCTGTCTCATTCCTTCCCCCTGGGACTCCTCTTCAGTAAATTGTGCCCATTGTTGATCTTCCCCCTTATCTGTCTTTTTTCTCCCCTTCTTTTGGTTAGTTGGTTACTTTTGGATTCTTCAGCACTCTCCTGGTCTCTGGCCTTTTCCTTACCCACCATTGGGGGAGGCAGAGCAGCAGGGTGAAAACATGCCTTAATAGTTGGACAGAATCCCAATGGTGGGGATATGTCAAAGTGTTTTTCCCTTTCTCTGGCCAGAGTCTCCACCTGGTTCCATATGTCCCATGAGAAAAGATTCCCAGTGGGTACTCAGGGGTCAGGTTAATTATGTCTTCCCACGCCTGGATCAAATTGTGGTCTGACAATTCCAGGCATTGGGAGACTGGCATATATCTCAGCGCCTTAAGCACTGGGTCATTTTTGCGGGCAGTTGTGTTACCCATCGTGGGGTCCCACTCACCTTGACCAACTCTTTAGCCCTAGGAGCAGTCGTGCCCCACGTTGAATGCCAGTTGCCAGGCCTTGTTAGCCTCATTCCTCAGGGAAAGGTGAGTGTGCTATTCACCTGTTCCCCAAGCCCACGATGCAGGACAATCAGATGCTCTAGGGAGTCAGGTCAAAGCTGGAACTCAGTTTATTACTGTGAGCATCAGCTTATATAGATTAAGTGACATCATGTGATGCAGGGTACCTCCAGCCAATGAGAAACAGCCAAGCCCTCCCTCTGGCTGGAGGGGTGTCTACCTAGATTTTGCTGTCTCATCCTCACTTGGTAGCTTTGAGACTATCCTTTAAACTTGAGCCAGGCTTTTCTCTGTCCTACAGGCCCTGAGGTACAAGCCCTGAGAAAATTTTGGCCCAACATATGTGATTTCAGGGATGACCATTGGTAGTAGATAACCAA
This sequence comes from Ondatra zibethicus, assembly GCA_004026605.1. Taxonomy (NCBI): domain Eukaryota; kingdom Metazoa; phylum Chordata; class Mammalia; order Rodentia; family Cricetidae; genus Ondatra; species Ondatra zibethicus. The sequence continues at coordinate 12,749 of PVIU01022090.1, read as the reverse complement.
TTTTACCATATTTATCAGTCTTTCAAATAAGACAAATGATTTTAAATGATATCTTAAGAAGAATCTTGTAAGAAACAGAAATTGTTAGTCAGCTCTAGAGTTTACATGATGGGAAAGTGGGCCATATTCATTCTCTCATGTTTAATTACACATATTATACTACGTATATGGAATGTGAAACTATTTATATAACTCTAGACAAAATCATTTGCAATTTTCCTTGTCTCCATGGAGCTCAGAGTAACACTACATAACACTTATGAGTATTGAAGATTGGTTTGCTTCCAAATGAAAAATTATTGTAACAACACCTGTCTGACATCCCAAGTATTGAGACCAAAAAAATGATTTATATGATCACCTTAAAAAGTTATTGTTAACACTTGGGAGGTAGAGGCATGCAGATCTCTATGAGTCTGAGGCCAGCCTGGTTGCCAGAGTGAGTTCCAAGACAACCAGGGGTACACCGAAAAACCCTGTCTTGAAAAACAAAGCAAAATGTTATTGTTCATCTTTAAAAATTTATGTATAATAGATACAAAACTAAGAGAGACCACCTTCACCTTTGAAGGAAAAAATATGTAAGTTCTAAATATAAGAATTAGAAACATGAAAAAAAATCACGGTATTTTTTTCATTAAATGTTTAAAATTAATTAATTTTAAAAGTATAAATTTATGGGAAAAGCTTATTATTTTGAAAGTTTTGAACTTTGAGTTATTTCTTATAATAACATCAACATATTATTGTCATAATTCAGCTGACTTGTTTTTTAATATAATGCTGCAAACACAGTAAATGTCTTAATAATATAATAAATGCAACTTGAAACCCGTTATTTTATCAAATATCATTCCAAGAATAATGAAAATATTGGTATAATGTTTAGTTCAAGAAAAGCATATATTCTTAATGAAGAAGAAAGATTGTAAATGTATGAGTTATGAGGCAAATGCAATGGCACTCTGTAAAATACCATAATTAAGCCATAGTGCTATTCTATGGCTGCTCAATGAGTGTAATTCATTTATTTTTTAACATTGTGTCATAATTCCTCATAAATCTGAGAGCATTTTACTTTCTACTGTTTCTATATACAAACTAGGTTATGAAAAGTTTTGTTGATTCTTGAGAGGCAGTGAAAAGTGCTGTTGTGGAAAATTACGTTAAGGTGTGGTACATTTGTTTCTGCCCTGAGACATTTGTTTAACGATATAAAGTTGTGTTGCTTTTGTTTAGGCTGCATCTGTTTAACTCCACGAAGCTGTTTCACTGCCTGTCTAAAACAACTCATGGTGTAAGAAAGAGCTGAACGGTCAGTAAGGAGACAGGAGAAAACGATAAGTGGGGCTGGCAGGTAGAGAGTATAAATAGAAGGAGAAATCTAAGAAGAAAGGAACAATGAAGGAGGAACAAAAGGAGGATACTAGGAGCCAGTCAGCCACACAGCCAGTCACAGACTGAGTTAAAGTGATATATAAAGAAGTAAGAAGTTAGATGGGAGAACTGAAGACAATAAAAGCTACCTAGAAACAAGACAAGCTAAGACTCTGTGATTTATTTGGGAGATGGGTGGTGGGCCCCCCAAAAGAGCAAAAATTTCAAGGAGTAAAAATTCAACAACAGCTGCCTGAATATCCTAAGCTAAAATAACAATAATTTTGAAATAACAATAGTAAGCAACATTTATATTACCAAAATATTTGCATGAATTAATTTTAAAAAGGACAATAAAATCTATGTAAACCTAAATGTTATGACCTTTATTATAATGAAGCTTCTTTGGAAAGAGACCACCAAAAACAATATCTAGGAATCAAAATAATGTATCTAATCTTCAGAATAAACAATCATCCATTCCATATCTATCCAATAATACCAATAAAAATACAGAGCAAAATATTTCAATTTTTTGTTTCAAATGTGTAGTTTGCTATTTCACAATAGTTGTTCAACTTATAGCTTAGTAAGGTTATATTTATATATTGTTGTGTGTGAACAGCAACAGCCAGTCCGTTACCGGTGGTATTACAGATTTAAAAATAAATGGGCCTTGACAGCCCCAGTGAGCCAGGTTCAACCACTCTGTAACAGTAAAACCTGGCAACAGAGAGGAGGGAAGGGCAGATTTAATATCACTCTTTTCCCTTACCCAAGTCTGTCTTCTGCATCCTAACATGAAGGGAAGATTTAAGTAGAGAACCTGAATTAAGCATAACGAGGCAGTCATGCTTGGGTAAGGTGGGTCTTGCCCATTACTATCTCTGCTCCAGTTTCTCCAGAGGCTTGTTGCCAGCAGTGTGAAATCTCTTTCCACAGACAATTACTTTCTCTGGCTGGTTTCAGGTTTTAGCCTTTCCTTTCTCCACATATAATTCCCTGGAGGAGATGTTCCAGTTTCCCATGGTGCTTTGTTTCTTAGTCAGGTAGCCAATGGCATAAATATCTCCTTAGAATATCCTTATTCCTGGCAGAACAGTAACAATATCAGAAGATATAAGAGAAGGGACGGACATGAGAAAAATCTGAAATAGGGCAAATCTGTCCTTTTTCAAGGTATGTAACTGAGTTTACAGTTCAAATGGGGTAGGCAATTAGGGTGAGTGTTGTACAACATGTGTGAGTTCATAAAGAGAAAGGTGATGATGGAGAGAAAGGCATCAGCAGATCCCACATCAAACAAAACCTTAGGAGAATTTCAAAGGGAACTAGCAAATAACCAACAATAAAGAAGTCCAGCATTCAGGCAAGTCAACAAGAGTTTATGTCAGCATCATTCTTTATTAGGAGTATCATCTTCCTTAGCGATAAAAATAATTACACATATACGTACATATCTAAAATTACGTATTTAGAAATTAAACTGATGTGTTTTCTATATCTTAGTTAAATACAAGCTTTCTAAGGATGAAAAGCAGGACTCTTATCTGACTCAGAACATTTTGCAGGGTGTGGTATCAGCAGCCATGTCTTGGATTGATGGGTTGTTTCAGCTTTGTGGTGTTAGGCGCAGGCTATATTATGGGGTGTATTGTTTAAAGAGAAAATATTCGGGCCAATTTTTGTGGATGTTGCTGCCCTTACCTTCAGAAACAATCAATTTCATTGACTTCTATTTTATTCTTTTTTTTTCCTGGAAAAGAAACACACATTAATTATAGACATCTCAGTCAGATAAGAAGATGAATTGACTTTCTCTGCTTCTACATATCAGTATCTGGGTGGTAAAATAAAGTGTTTTTTTCCTCAGTCTCTGTTAAAGGGGATTATTTTGTAGAAGTCTAAAGCTACCGAGAAATTGGTAGTGTTTATTGCTTGTCTCTAATGGAAATTACATTTTATGGGGAATTGAGATTGATTACCCTTATCTTGACAAGTGAAGATTGAGGGCATATACTATAGGATAGTGTTATTTCAGTAGCAACAGGGAAATGTTTAATGCGTCTTTACTAGGGTTTGCAGCCCAGCATTATAGAAGGAGCTCTATTTAATACAACAATTTTTTTTTACTTCTAAAATTGTGTCAAGGTTTTGAAGAATTATTACACTTATATTAATTTGTTTTCTAAAGGCAACATAAAACATCACTGTATTGATTAAAAACTCTAATTTGAGCTACACTTTCTCTGTCACAAGTATTGAGAAAGTGGAAACATAGAAAGAAGATGGAATTTTAAGAAATAATTATCATTAAATCTTAATTATTTATCTCCCCAGTATCAGCTATAAGAAAACAGTGTGGAATTTTAGTCACATTAATCTCAATTTAATATATTTACTCACTTTAAAACCAAATTCATTGAAATTAGCAATAAAATACTATATTTTAACAAAAATATCTTTGCTTTATTGAACCTTTCAACTCTGAAATTCATATCCAATTAAAATATAACTTAGTTGTTTTATAAAACCAAATAAGGAAATATTGAACTTTGTCAACAATTTTCCAAGTGTACTATTTTAATTGAATTTGTGTCAACAACCAAGCATTGTAAATTCAATAAACTTCTAAAACTTTTAATGTCTTCTGAAATTAGAATCCATGTGTTAAAAAGTTGTGTGATTGTATAAATACATAATTAGTATTACAGTTGCTATATCTTATTATATTATCTTATATCATGGAAAAGATACCTAGTGATTACTTATAAAATAAGTTTTGAAGAATTTGATTGATATAGTACAAAATATGGTGAGTGAATGGAATTTCAGTGTAAGTAAAGGGGAAGGTTCATATTTTTAAAGATATTCTCATACTATTCAAGAGATGTTACAATCAAATGATAAGTTATTTTTAGAAAAAAACACATTGTACCAAGATGATAAATATACTTGGAACAGATAAATATGTAATTTTGCAGTCATTGACTATCTTAATATCATTTCTACTACATTGAATATTCTTAATATTATTTCTACTTGCACTCAGGTATAATGGACATTAAATTTTGAAATGTGGGAAAACAGTATGCTTGAAGCCTGAAACAAAGAGGTATCTCCTGGTGGGGCCCCATGAATCAGCAAAAAAGCTAGCCTCCTGAGGGAAAATCAAAACCAGTGTGGTGGGTCAAGAGTGCTTTAGGAGAGTGAGAGCAATGATGGTTCCCTGTTACTAATTTATGATTTCACCCAATGCAAAGCTCCATCTGAAGCAGCAATATGCCTGCATTCCAATCAGAACAATTTTAGCATTCAGTTCATTTGCTTTACTATGGACCATGGCAGGTTCCTTAGTTGGCTGTGAATGTGACTGCACAGCATATAACACATAGTACCATAAAGCAAAGTGAACCTGTGGGAAATCATTGGGTTTAGTAGCAATTTATCTGAAAGATCAATGTACAAATCTTCTTTAATTTAAATTATTGACCATCTTTAGGTTATCAAATATTTACACAATATCTGAAGGAGACAATTCACTGACCATTAATATTATTCAAACTTGAGAAAACTTCATTAATTAATATGATATTTTAGGTTTTTAAAGGATTTTTATGTGAAGCAAGTGCATATTTTGAAAAAATAATGTTATATTTCATCATAGAAAGGAGATTTAAATAGTAACTTATTTAGAATTATATTATTAGATAACATATTGAAATAAACTTTGTGATCTGGAGAAGGAACAAGTTAACTATAAGTGTTGTCTTTCGTTTAATTCTAAAGAGAATTTGTGAAATTTTTTTGTTTAATTGTAAGTTAAAAATAGTAAATACAAACTTCTGGTCATAGTTTCCAATAATTATACCATTTTACATTGCAATTTGTAATATGAAGACTACATTATGAAAACAGTAGTGTAATTGTTAATTAACTTTACTTTTATTGTTTTTTTTATTTTTTGAGATATAATTACAACATTTTCCCCCACACTTTTCTCCTGTCAATTCCTCCTATATACCCCTCCTTACTCTCTTTCAAAATCATGATCAGAAATTGTTCTTATATGCATGTATGTGTATACATACTTAACTTTAACATAAAATGCTATTTCACTGTGAATATAGAGTTACAGAATAAATATTCATTGAATGGAAGCATGCACAATTACTAAATAAAAACATTTTATCCACGTGTTATTTCACACAAAATATCATTCTTAACTAATAATGTTAAATGTGTATAAATTAGAATTATATGATGAAAAGTCAAATTGCAATTTGACAAAGAGTGCTAGAGTTTATGGTACTGGGCATCTCATCCTTCATTTCTTTCATTCTCATTATAAATGCAGAGTGTGATATCTTCTACCTCATTTTATGAATCTGAATAAATGTAGTATTAACCCTGTAGCTATTGAAGATTCAACAGTATCCATCACCACTGCTAATGATTCTTTGGCTCAGAGGATTAAGCCTATCCCTATCAGTGAGCCCTATCCTGTACTTCGTGAATACATTAGCCTCTTTGACCTTTCTTACTGATCCAGGGATACAGTTGTTAAGTTGCAGATTGGGAACGATTCTTTCTGTCTTTGATGTTTTCAAGGCAATTTAATAATTTCATGCTGAGTCTAAAGTAACTGAAGATAAAAACAGTTTCAAGATATGTAAACCAAAAGGTGTGCAAAAATGACTAATAATTCACACTAACAATAAATTTTATCCCCTCTACTTATAACGAACTATTCTTTCCTAAGAATATTTGCTAATAACAATTTCCTGGCATTTGGAGGACAGATCTCAAACAACATTTTTAACTAAAATTACATAGCTCTAATATGCATCAGTGTTGCAATGAGGAGCGGACTGTGTCCCGCTGCCCAGCTCCCAGCCACTGACCTGCTTTTGGTTCCAGCTAGCTTATATCCGAAATAATTACACAGAAACTATTTATTTAAACTCTTTCTGGTCCATTAGTTTTAGCCTCTTTTTGGCCAGCTATTACATCTTGATTTAGCCCATGTTTAATAATTTGTATTTATACCACGAGGATGTGGCTTACCGGCATGAGTCTAACCAGTGTCCATCTTGCGCCGGAGAAGCATGGCGTTTGTTATACTTCCCTTTTTCCCAGTATTTGGTTTGTTTACTCCCCCACCTAAGGGCTGCCCTATCAAAAGGCCAAGGCAGTCTCTTTATTTAACCAATGAAAGCAACAGAAATACAGAAGGACCTTCTACACATCAGTGCAATTGCTGCTCATTTTTTCATGCAGAAAGCTATTTGAAATGAAAGCAAAAGTGGTATGAAAGATCTAGTATTTACTGCAAGTATGGAAATGAATACATTTCTTAAGAGAACCATAAAAACGACTTTGCTTTTAGACATGAGTTTGTGAAGATAATTTACTCATATTTTCATTGTTTTTTGTCAAATGATCACACAAAACTCAGTACTGTCTTAAACTATAATCACCTCAGTGCTCACTGATTCCTATACAATGCTTAGCACGTATTAGGTGTTTCTTAAGACCACTCCTTCCTCTTCTGCTTCGAGTCTGCCCCATCTACTCTACTTCTCCCTCTTCATAACTTCTGAAATCTATCTTTAGAGCTGTCAATTTATAGTTATTCTTCTTGTGTCCCTGGGATACATAACATTTACTTTGAAATTAAAATGAATAGAATATGCACTCTTATTTTTTACTGTGGTTTCAAAGCAATTTCTAATCAGGAACTATATAATTTGTCTCAGATTTTGTTGTTTTTAAAAGCATAAATTCTCTTCCACTCTGTTTTGTGAAATTTTTCCTAGGGACAGAGGAAGAAATATTTACTCACCCCAAATAAGAAAGGAATAATGTAATAATGTCACCGAAGCCTACCTTGGGCAGTGGATGGGTATGTTTGAGTTACTTACATAAATATATATAGTTTTTTCGAGACAGGGTTTCACTGTAGTTTTAGAGCCCGTCCTGGAACTAGCTCCTGTAGACCAGGCTGGCCTTGAATTCACAGAGATTTGCCTGTCTCTGCTCCTGAGTGCTGGGATTAAAGGCATCCGCCACTACCACCTGGCATATAGGAATAGCTGAGGGCTTACATATGGGAGCATGGGAAGTCTGCCACACTATGGCTAAGAACTTGTAAAATCTGGAATCCTGGAGCATTTCAGAGAGGACGTGAAGCAGCTCCACAATTCAAAGACTTTACCAGTTGCTGTTCCAGGTCTCTTCATCAGTCCTTGCTCCTCATAAAGCCTTGAAGATGGGAGAAACTTGTGCACCTGATAAGTTTCAGGGAATTTTCTGAGATTGATAAAATATTTACTTCCTTAATTTTAATGAGCCTCCTTTTGACACTTCTGAGTCTTTTTAGATAACAAATAATTTTATTAAAGTATTGTTATGTCATTCCCTTCATTTCTGTTTCTTCCTCAATCTTTTGCCATGCTCTCCATTCCATGTTTACTCCCAAACTCTTGGCCTCCTGTTCTTTAACTGTCATCATTCTACACTCACACTCATACAATACACAGACAGGAAGATATATGCATGACTAGATAGATACAGCCTTATGAGTTCATTCGGTGTTGTTATGTATATATTAGGGCTGAGCCTTGATTCTGAATGATCTATTAGAGAGTTCCTCTTTGGCAGAGAATTACTACTCACATCTTTAGCATCTCTTGATTGCCTGCAATAGAAACTGCTTGGTAAGGATCAAGAGGCATTGCCTTGATGGAGGAAATGTGTCACTGGGGGTAGGATTTTATGTTTCAAAAGCCCATACCGTTATCAGCTAGTTCTCACTCTGGTTCCAATTTGTGCATCTGGATGTAAGTTCTCAGCTACTGCCCCACTGCCAAGCCTGCCTGCATGAGGACATGCTCCTTGCAATAATGGCCAGGGACTGATACTGTAAGACTCTAAGCAAGCCACAATTAAATGCTTTCTTTCATAAATTTCCTAGAATATGGTCTTTTGTTACAGCAATGAAAAAGCAACTAAGATAATATTATTCTGACTTGGGATAAAACAACATGCTTTATGGAAAGTATTTTATTATTGTTGGATAATGTTTAGGGATATTATTGTCATTTACAAGTGAAAATTAAACATGAAGAACTTGTATACAGTTTCAGTAAGTGATATATAATATTTTTCATTTCTAAAAAGATAATATTCTCTTTATTTATTGACATAACATCAATGAACTTCCAGCTTATTTTGCTACTCTTTTATTGTTGAGTGTTGCGCTAGAATTTCTAGATCAAGGAGCCTATTTGAGATTTTTAGAATTATACTGCCAAATTACTACAAGAATTTTTATACGTTTCCTCACAGTAATTATTTTAAGGCACCTTTGGGCTGCATGTCCTACTTTAAAAGTCTTTAATTATTTGAGCATAAAAATAGCTGTATATTCTTGCATATATCTAGTTCTAAACTCTTATCTTTTTAGCACATTTTTAACATATTTAGATGATTTTCACATGTCAGTATATATCCTCCCCTGTAACATTGCTGTACTATGTTCAATTGCTGGTAGGAATTCAAACTTGTACAATAACTATGGAAATCAGTGTGGTCCTCAGAAAATGGGGACTCAGCATACCTCAAGATCTAGCTAAACTACTCTTGGACATATACCCAAAAGATGCTTTATTCTACCATAGAGACACTTACTCAAACATGTTCACTGCTGCTTGTTCATAATAGCCGAGAATTGCAAATGCCCTAGATGTCTTTCAACAGGATAATTAATAAAAATATGGCATATTTACATAATGGAATGTTACTCAGCTATTAAAAATGAAATTCACAGGTATATGAATGGAACTAGAAAAAAATCAACCTTAGCAAGATAATTCAGACATCCCTTAAATCAAACATGGTTGGTATTTGTTTATATATTAATGATTTCTATTTAGCCATTGATAAAGAAGCTACAATCCATATAATCTCATAGTTTTGTATAGAGTAGGGAACTATGGTTAAGGAATGGATCTCCTTAGGAAGGGGAAATAAATAGATAGTTATGGATGGATGCAGGGGTGGTGGAATTAGGGGATCAAACAAGAACAGAATGAAGGAGGGAATATGAGAAGGACAGCTAAAACTAAGAGCCATGTGAGGGGTCTTATAGAAAACCTAATGCAGTAGAATTTTCCTAAAACATATGTTGCTTCTTTAAAATTACACTAAATACAAATAATAAAACTGTGGTACTGTATAGATTTTAAGTACACAGTAAGCAATACTGAATATATTTACACATGGCATAGTTACAATGATTACTTGACTCTAAATAGAAGGCTGTTCTGTTATAGAATAAAGGATGGAGAGCATCGTTGTATTTTTAAAATGCATCTTCCAGGTAATTGCAAACAGTTTTCTTATTTTATTTTCATGATTTGCAACATTTTGATAGTTATTTCAAAGTATTTTATGTTTTAAATTACTTATTTTTAGATTAAATATTGATTATATCTACCTTTATGTATAATTTATTCATATTTAACATACTTATATTTACAGTCCTGTTTGCATTATTATAAAATTTACATGCATACTAATATATTGCAATATATTAATGTCACATAAATTATTAATTACATATACTATTATTATAAATATAGTATATGTATAAGTTTTATTAATTTTCTTTTCATACCCTGATATATAGATTTACTACAAATTTACTTTTTGAAATAATTCTACAATATAATATGAAGAGTTAAATATTTCAACCCTTTGTATCTTTGCAAAGATAAACTATTGAACATCATTTTTGATTGTTTGAATGAGGTGTTTTCCATAGATCCCAGGCACCAGTTGCTGGAACAGTGTGGCTAGGCTTATGCTGTGTGGCTTTGCAGAAATAGTAACTGAGTGTGAGCTTTAGGTTTCAAAATCCAATAAGCTCTTTCTTCCTTTAGGATTAAGGTATGAGCCATTAGATTCCATCTATTTCCATTATGTCTGCCTTCTGCTGGCCATATCTTTTGTGGTCTTTAACCCTCTGAAATAATAATTCCCAAATAAACTGTTTTTTCCACAGGTTGACTCAATATGGTGTGTTATCACATCAATAGAAAAGTAACAAATAAATCTTCCTTATATAGACTTAAAATACCAACTGCCCTGTTTTGTATTTTAATTAGCTCCATTATAAATATGTCATATAACTGTGATTAACTCTTATGTGAGGTAAGTAATATCCACAGCTGTACACATGTACTAGGTCTTATTTTTCTTATTGTTAGTGTTTAGAATGTTAACAGAAGCTATTTCAATATTAATTAAATTTAAATATTAAATGTGTTATATTTACATATTTATATGAGTAACTGTATATGTACCAATTAACCAATAATACTTGTTTTGATGTTGCAAAATTAGATTATGTGGCCTGTGCTGCAGAATTTCTCTTTGCAGATCCTGAGCCACCAGAAACAACTTGGGGAGATTGCAAGGTACCTGGCTGTGCATTGTCAGGAGCAGTTCAGTTGTGGTAACTGAAAGTCAAACTAATGTTAAAACTTCTGGGATCATCAATCATAGTCTAATTATCAGAACAGTTATGTTCTGGCTCCAAGAGCCTATATTATAATCATGATCTTGAACAGTCTAGGAACTGTAAAGAGTTGTAGGAGGAAGGATCACTTGTTTTTCCCGGACGCCTAGCTAGCTTACTCCCAAAATAATCAAACAGAAACTGTATTAATTAAAACACTGCTTGGCCCATTAACTCTAACTTCTTATTGGCTAACTCTCACATCTTAATTTAAGCCATCTCTATTAATCTGTATATATTACCATGAGGGTGTGGCCGACCAGCAAAATTTCAGCACGTCTATCTTCGGCAGCAGATCCATAGCGACCCTCTGACTCTGCCCTTCCTTCTCCCAGCATTCAGTCCAGCTTTCCCTGCCTACCTAAGTTCTACCTTGCTATAGGTCCAAGCAGTTTCTTTATTCATTAATGGTAATCACAGAGCACAAAGGGGACTCCCACATTGAGGAGTAACTTCAGAGGAGAAGTTACTATGACCTAGGTTTCTATTCACATTGAAATAGTTGCAAGGAACAACATTTAAAAAATATCTAGACATATTGAGTATATCATTTTAAATATATAAAAGGATGCTTTATAAACACTTTTCTTTTTTTTTTATTTTTATTGAGCTCTACATTTTTCTCTGCTCCCCTCCATGCCTCTCTCCTCCCCACTTCAACCCTCTCCCAAGGTCCACATGCTCCCAATTTACTCAGGAGATCTTGTCTTTTTCTACTTCCCATGTGGATAAGATCTATGTAAGTCTCTCTTAGGGTCCTCATTGTTGTCTAAGTTCTCTGGGATTGTGGTTTGTAGGCTGGTTTTCCCTTTGCAAAACTTTTAACCACATTAAATGTTCTGGAGAGGTGAACTTGAGGACTCCATGATGAAATTTTGATGAAGCCAGTCTTGAACATTTTGTGCAGGTTTCAACAACTACTGTGAGTTCATAGGTTCAACAATTGTCTTAGGTCTAGACATTCTCCTGTTTCTGTTCTAACATCAACAGTTATCATCTTTTGTTTCCATCTTCTGTAATATTACCTGCACTTAACTGATACAGATATCTCATTTAGGTCATGACAAAAATGTGTTCTCAATATTTTGACCAGTTACATGTCTGAGTCTATGCATTCTACTTCAACTACTGGAAACAGTAATATTTTGACCAACCCAGAGAACAGCACTAAGATAAGGTTATAAGCAAACATTTATGGGGTAGTTTGGTACATCCATTTAGCCAAACAATAGGAGATTCTCTCGTATGGTCTATTACTTCTCATCTGTGGTCTTTGACCAAGCTTACAGTAGCAACCATTAGTTAGTTACCCATATAACATTCATGCTATTTTTTTAAACCCACAAAACTCAGCTTTCCTCTTTGCCTGGAAGCTTTGTGTGATCATTCAGATGCTTCATAGCTGCGTTAGAATGCTGATTCTTCTCTCACATGCCAGCTCCTAACAGTGCCTGGCACTCTGAAAACTTGCCAGCAATAGAAAGCTTCTAGTTAACTCCTCTATTGATTTTTCTATATTTTGCAACCAGAATTCATAGTGTGCTCAGGAGCAGACCTGTGCCTTGTATTTCTGGAAGACAACCAGTGGAATGACAAGAACCTGCATCGTATTGAGGAACTCCAGCATCTCAGAAGGAAATACCCCACACAGGCACTGGGATGTTTAGCCTGTGTCTTCTAAGGAAGGTATTATCTGCTCATGTCAGGTATCTGCTTTCAAACTATGTTTCTTTTAACTTACACTTTAAATTGACTTAAAAATAGTAGGTTTCCATGTGACTTTTCATAT
>PVIU01022089.1:0-30146 GCA_004026605.1 Ondatra zibethicus | reverse complement strand
ACCTTCATAGGAATATCCTTCTTTAGGTTCGGGAAGTTTTCTTCAATAATTTTGTTGAATATATTTTCTGGGCCTTTGGAGTGGAATTCTTCTCCTTCCTCTATCCCAATTATTCTTAGATTTGGTCTTTTCATGGTGTCCCATATTTCCTGGATGTTTTGTGTTGTGAATTTGTTGGTTTTTTTGTTTTCTTCTATCTGCATTAGTTTCATTTCTTCTATATAGTTCTCCTTGACAGATACATTGTAGTTCTTACATCTCAAACATCTTAGGCTATCCACTGCATCTCATGGTTCATACAGTAGACTCTCATAATCTCTTACCCTCTAAAGAGTTTTACTTATGGAATTGCTTGTCACCTGACACCTTGACTTTCACATTATTCATACCTCTAAATCCAGCACCCTATGGAAGATACTGCTGAACTTTGCTTCCTTCTTTGGGGTGGACCCTGATGATTTCATTCCCTCTCAGTTTATGTTTCGGTAGAAAGGCTGTTTGGAGAATAAATAAGAGGAAATTTCAGGATGTTAACTCAGGATTTCATTATGGATCAATGAGAATCTCCCTCCTGATAAAGCCATGTGAGTTATGTCTTTATTTCCATGCCTCCAAGCTGGTCCAGAGAGATAGTTTATGTAGGGGTTGGACCTCGACAGTGGATGGAATAAATGTCTAATCAGTCCATGTCCCAGAATGTCTCTCAACACTCTCTGCTTGGATTGCTCTTACCTAAACATTTTTTTTGGAGAATGCTGTCACAGCAGAGCTTACTGCCTGTGATGACTTACAAGTCTTCCAAGCACATGCATGTCCTGCACCCCCACTGCTGTGCTCCCTGGTGTGGTTCCTTGGCATGGTTCCTTGTGGCATGGTGACTTGTGCAGCTTCCAGTTTGCATTCCCTGCCCATGAGTTCTGGGTTTCTTGTTATGGAATTGATTTGTTTTTAATTTGTCAAGCAAAGCATATTTCTCAATATTTAACCAGTTCCAAGGTGAGAAACTGAAGCAGTTCAGGGTAGTTCCTGTTGCCACTGATTGCATCACTGCTAGTCATGACTCTGCAACCACGACACTTGATGAACAATAAAGATTATTACAACTAAAACAATTTACCAGACCTAATAACCAGTAATTAATAAATCAATATTGCAAACTACATTAATATTGAAACTTTTAGTAACGTTTTTGATAATACTTTGGATTGTATTCTGCAAAGGCTTATATGGTTATGGTGATACCTCCATTTATTGGATATTGGGACTCAATTATTTTCTTCATATTTTATCCTTAAGAAAGAATGTGGCAGTTTTAGAAATGATACATTATTTACAGACTAAAAATTAAGAGCTAGTTGATAGGATTAATACCATCAAAAATCAAAAGATATCTGAAAAAATTAATACTATTGAAAAGGGTAACATTAATTTGATAGACAAAATTGAATACATATCTAAGGGTACTGAGAAATTATATGAAAATATTAATACTGTTGAATTTCATAATCAAAATTTGTTAAAACGATATGATAGGTTAGCAGATAGAGTATCTCTCCAGGATGGCAATCTCCGTGCTATCCAAATAATGGCAAAGGACGAGGTGTTATCTTTAAAGGAGAAATGTTAGACCTTGGAATCATCTGTATAGAATGAGGACCAGAGGCAAGGTGCCTCAATGAAATCACTAGAAATATATACAGGCCAAGAGATTCAGGCTTTACAAAAGACAATAAGAAAAAGATTTGAAATAATTGAGGAAATCATTGGAGCTTATTAACAGGTAAAGAAGGCACAAGGACAGGATTCAACATTGCCAGTAATCGTCAGTGATGACTTATCCAAGGTTTTAACTTCCTACCCTGTAATCTACTATGAAAAAGCATCAAGTTCTAAAGGCCCAAAAGGATCCAAAGAAGGTAGATGGATACCTATAGAAATGAATGATCTAAAAGAAATTAAGCCATCTGTCATAACTTATGGCTTACATTCTGCATTTGTTTGGGAGATGATAAAGACATGGGCTTCTAACAATACAATGATGCCACATGATTGGCTTTAGTTAATTTCAACTCTCCTGGATGATGGGCCCCAATTGATGTTTAGATGTTATTTCAAGGAAGATGCTAAAATTTTAGAACAACAGGGAAAATCAAAATGACTTGAGTATTTCCAAGATCAAATTCTTGGTCAGGGCACTTATGTTGACCCACAGGTTCATGCTCTTTACGATTAACAAATCTTGTCCCTATGCCACAAAGCAGCCTTAAATGCTTGGGACAGGATTCAAGAACTAGAAAAACTAATTGAATCATGTATCAGTGTTAAACAAAGCCAGAGAGAAAACTTTAGTGACTTTTTACAAAGATTAACTAAGGCTGTACAAATAGGAGTAATAGACCCAGATGCTAGATCTTATTGAATATCTGGCTTTTGGCAATGCCAATACAAAAATATACTTGGGCCTTTAAAGGTTAGATCAGCACCTATGGATGAGTGGAACCTGCATACAATGAACATTGAGACATTTGTCTATAATACTGAAACTTGGGTAGGGGAAGGAATTTCCAAAGGAATGAGGAAACATCAAAATACTAAATGTTTTAATTGTGGTAGAATAAGACATATGAGAATGGATTGTAGACAAGGAATTCCAAGGAATAATATCTCCTTTGTGAATGGCAAGAATAGAAAACCTCAGCTTTCAGGTATATGTAGAAGGTATGGCAAAAGCCAACATTGGACCAATGAATGCAGATCAACAAAAGACAGACAAGGCAAACCAATACCATTGGGACACTCCTTGATGGGCCTCTTGCCAAAAGTGGCCCAGTCATTTCCAGTCACTATGGAGAACATGGCTCCCAGGAAAATTAAAAAATCCAGAGCCTTCTATAAAAGACCATACTGTTCTAGATGATGGCATAAACATGGATGATACATCAAAAATTCTTATAGGAAAAAGGAAACATATATTCTGGAAGACTTCTACAAATGATCAAAGACCAAACCTATGAGTGCATATAAACGGCATTTTAATTGTTGATTTAATAGAAACAGGTGCGGATGTGAATATCATTACTCCAGAATCTTGGCATCCAAATTGACCTCTTGAAGAGGCAGATGTGCAGTTACTAGGAAATGGAACCATATCTTAAGTTAAACAAAGTTTAAGATGGGTTGACCACATAGGGACAGAAGGTCA
Source organism: Ondatra zibethicus (assembly GCA_004026605.1). Taxonomy (NCBI): domain Eukaryota; kingdom Metazoa; phylum Chordata; class Mammalia; order Rodentia; family Cricetidae; genus Ondatra; species Ondatra zibethicus. The sequence goes on along the minus strand of PVIU01022089.1, from coordinate 26,944 downwards.
GAGGGGGAAGCTGAGGCCATATGTGGCTAATATTGCAGTAAATTTATGGGGTTGTAACCTGCTGCAGCAATGGAATACTCATATTAACATTCCTGTAGTCAGAGGAACTCATAATTCTGGGAAGGATATTATAAGGTACTATACACAATGTTCTCCAGCATTTTAGGCTGTACAAGAAAACAAAGCAACTACCAAACCTTTAGAGGCACAGAGAGCCCTAAATTTAAAATGGGTAACCGACAAACCAATATGGGTTAATCAATGGCCTCTAGCTGAAGAAAAGCTGCAGGCTTTAGAACAGCTGGTACAAGAACAACTAGATGCTCAACATATTTAAGAATCAACCAACCCTTGGAATTCTTCTGTATCTGTTGTTAAAATGAATTCTGGTATATGGAGAATGGTGTCAGATCTAATAGCTGTCAATAAGGTAATTCAACCTATGGACCCTCTACAATCTGGAATTCCTCTGCTTTCTCTATTACCAAAAGGATGGCTTTTCATAGTTATTGACTTGAAAGACTGTTTCTTCACTATACCTTCACAGTAAAAGGATAGATAAAAATTTGCCTTTGCAGTTCCTACTTATAATAATTCTCAGCCTACTAGGAAATATCAATGGAGTATTCTCCCACAGGGAATCCTCAATAGCCCTACTCAGTGCAATTCTTTCTAAGTCAACCATTGGAAATAATATGTAAGCAACTTTATAATGTAGAATTTACCATTACATGAATGACATTTTGCTATCTGATTCAAATATACATACTTCAGAAAGATTGTTTGAAGAAGTAAAGAAAGTTTTGCCAAAATGGGGATTACAAATTGCTCCTGAAATATTACAGAGAGGAGATTCTGTCAGTTACCTTCGTTATTAAATGGGTTTATAGAAAATTAGAACACAAAAGGCACAAATTAGGAGAGATTGGTTGTAGACTTTTAATAACGTTCAAAGATTGTTAGGAGACATTTCCAGTCTATGACCAGCTATTGGAATATCACCTGATCTAATAATTCATTTAAACAAAATCTTAAATGATGATAAATACTTGAAGAATTCCAGAGAATTAACATCTGAAGCAGAAAATTATTTGACAAATGTTCAGGAGAAATTACAGGAGGAACATGTGGATAGGGTGAATCCAAATCTTAATTTTATTCTAGTCACATTGTGTTCTAGAATTTTTCTCACAGAATTTTGATGCAGGGTGATGATATTTTCTTAGAATTGATTTATTTTACCACGTAAATCAAGTAAAATGTGGGAAAAGTATCTGAAATAATTATAAAAGGTAAATTGAGACTTCATCAAATAGCAGATATTGACCCAGCAGAGATTAGAGTGCTTTTATTCTTGATGAAATAAAGGAGTTATGGGAAGACAATGAACCATGACAAAGGGCTTGTGTTAATTTTTGGGAGAAATTAATAACAATTATCACAAAAGCAATGGACTTTACCTTATAAAGAGAATTTCTTGGATTTTTTCCCCAAATTTTACATGATGCTTCAATAACTGGAGCCTGTACATTTTATACTGATGCAAATGAATCAGGAAAGGCAGGTTACTAATCAGCAGATTTAAATAAAATGGAGCAAAGTCCTATAATTCTATCCTGAAGGGAGAATTATATGCTATTCTCATGGTGCTAAGGGATTTTAAAGAACCTTTTAATATATTACTGATTCACAATATGCAGAAAGAGTTGTCTTGCATATTAAAACCACTGAATTTGTACCAGATGTATATAATTGACTTCATTATTTATCTAGGTACAAGACATAATCAGGAACAGGTTTTGTCCTATACACATAGCACACATCCATTCCCATATTGGTTTGCCAAGTCCTATAGCACAGGGTAATGCAGAAATTGATCAATTATTGAAGGGAAGCATGTTGTAGGCCTCAGAATTTCATAAAAAATCATGCCAATAGCAAAGATTTAAAGAAAGTGTTTTCTATTACAAGGCAACAACCTAAGGAAAATATAAAGAGATGTCCATTACCTGCAGACACTAACCCAAATGGTACTTATAGAATTACATCTGGCAGATGGATGTGTTTTACTTTGCAGAATTAGGAAAATTAAAATATGTACACCACACCATTGACACTTATTCATGTATTCAGTGGGCAGCTGCTTTAAGTTCAGAAAATGCTGATTCATTTTTCCTATTCCCTTTGATGGAAGACTGGTACAACAAGAACTTTAGATCTCTGAAGAAAGAAATTGAAGAAGACACCAGAAAGTAGGAAGATCTCCCATGCTCTTGGGTAGGCAGAATTAACATAGTAAAAATGGCAATCTTACCAAAACCAATCTACAGATTCAATGCAATGCCCATCAAAATCCCAGCAAAATTCTTCACAGATCTCAAAAGAATGGCACTCAACTTCACATGGAGAAGCAAAAAATCCAGAATAGCCAAAACAATCCTGTGCAATAAAAGAAATTCTGGAGGCATCACAATCCCTGACTTCAAACTCTACTACAGAGCTACCGTACTGAGAACAGTCTGTTATTGGCATAAGAATAGATAGGAGGACAAATGGAAACAAATAGAAGACCTGGATATTAATCCACACATTTTCAAACACCTTATTTTTGACAAAAAAGCAAAAATATCAAATGGAAAAAAGAAAGAATGTTTAACAAGTGGTGCTGGCATAACTAGAGAGCAACATATAGAAGAATGAAAATAGACTCATATCTATCACCATTCACAAAACTCAAGTACAAATGGGTCAAAGTACTCAACATAAAGCCAGCCACACTGAACCTTATGGAAGAGAAAGTGGGAAGTACATTTGACCGCATTGGCACAGGAGATCACTTCCTAAATATAACCCCATCAGCACAGACACTGAGAGAAACAATTAATAAATGGGACCTCCTAAAACTGAAAAGCTTCTGTAAAGCAAAGGATATGGTCAACAAGACAAAATGAAAGCCTACAGAATGGAAAAAGATCTTCAATAACCCCACATCAGATAGATGTCTGATCTCCAAAATATACAAAGAGCTCAAGAAATAGGTCATCCAAAGAACAAATAATCCAATAAAAAGTGGAGTACAGACCTAAACAGAGAACTCTCAACAGAGGAATCTAAAATGGCTGAAATACACTTATAGAAATGTTCAACATACTTAGTCATCAGAAAAATGCAAATCAAAACAACTGAGAGATTCCATCTTACACCTGTAAGAATGGCCATGTTAAAAAACACTGATGACAACTCATGCTGGAGAGGTTGTGAGGAAAAGGGAACACTTCTGCATTGCTGGTGGATATACAAGCTGGTACAGCCTCTTTGGATGTTAGTGTGGTGATTTCTCAGAAAATTAGGAAACAACCTTCCTCAAGACCCAATAATACCACTTTTGGGTAAATATCAAAAGTATTCTCAATCATGCCACAAGGACTTGTGTTCAACTATGTTCATAGCAGCATTGTTTGTCATAACCAGAACCTGGTAACAACCTAAGTGTCCTTTGACAAAAGAATAGATAAGGAAAATGTGGTACATATACACAATGGAGTCCTACACAGCAGAAAAAAAATCAACATCTTGAATTTTACTGGAAAACGGATGGAGCTAGAAAACATTATTTTAAGTGAGGTAACCCAGATACAGAAAGACAATTATCACATATATACACTCATGGGTGGTTTTTAAATGTAAAGCAAAGAAAACCAGCCTACAAACCACGTTCCCAAATAACTTAGACAACAATGAGGACACTAAGAGAGACTTACATAGATCTAACCTACATGGAAAATAGAAATAGACAAGATCTCCTGAGTAAATTGGGAGCATGGAGACCTTGGAGGAGGGTTGAAAGGTAGAAGGGAGAGACAGGGAGGGGAGCAGAGAAAATGTTGAGCTCAAAAAAAAATTAAAAAATCAAAAAAGGCTGATTCAGTAATTACACATTTATTAGAAGTTATGGTCATCATGGGTATGCTTGCATAAATAAAGGCAGACAATGGTCCTGATTATGTCTCTAAAAAATGAAACAGCTTTTTGCTTATTAAAATATTAAGCATATTTCATGTATACCACACAATCCTACAGGTCAGGCAATTACAGAAAGTGCAAATTGAACTATAAAAGATATTTTAAGCAAACAGACAGGGATGGAAGATATCCCTAGAAATAGATTATATAATGCTTTATTAACCTTGAATTTTCTTAAGGCCAACGAGAAGGGACAACAGCAGCAGAGAGACATTTCATAATAGAAAAAAGGGGAGTTGCTGTAGTAATTCTTACCACCAGTAACTGTTAAGTTACCAGCCCACTTGGGCATGGTCTCTTATACTATTTATGCCAATGTAAGCATGTGTTGGGCCTTCATTCTGGATGTGATATTTGGTTGCTATTCTCCATTCCAGCAGAGGATATTGATTTTTGAGTCTACCCCTAAATAAATAACCATCTATTATTCTCAATTCTGAGCTAGTATGGGATTTCTTTTAAACACCCATCTTCAAAATACTAAGTTCTTTTTTGTTACTGTGAAAAAATTACATGACCATGCAACATGTAAAAGAAAGTGTTTATCTTGGCTTATGTTTCCAGATGGTTGGAGTCTATAATGGCAGGACAGAGAAAGCAGGCAGCAGACACAACTTCAAGAATAGGAAGCTGAAAAAAATATCTCGAGCAACAAATAGGAAGCACAGACAGCAAATTGAAAATCAGGTGAGATCTGAAACTCTCATATCCTTCCCCCAGTTACATACTTCTTTTCACAAAATTTATACCCTAAACCTCCCTTAATAGTCCAACCAATTGTGGAACTAGTATTCAAATGCCTGAAACTATAGGGGATATGGGATACTCTTTGCACCCATTTGAAAAATCACAAGGAGATTCATTACTGTCTACATTTCTATTAGTATTTTAGACTTCTGACCTCCCAGTATTATACAACATTAAGTTCATATAGTAGTTGTGGAATTCTCTAGTCAGAAATTCAAAAGTCTTCCTTATTCGTCACTTAAGACACTTCAATACCCCATGAACATCATTATAAAGTTAACAGTAGCAATACTCCTACCAAATTTCTATGTTAATTACAGTCTTTACTTTCTTGTCCCTCTGACCAAATACTAAGAAGTAAGTTAAGGGAAGAAGGAAATAATTTCATTCACAGTTTTAGTATGTACACTCCTTCATATCAAAGAAGGCATGCTGATTGCCAGCTCCATGACACAATAAGCATACATATGTACTGACCCATGACCTTCCAAATTCATCCTTTCTCTGATCCAATTTCTTCAACCAAGTGCTATCTTGTTTTTGGCTTCATTAAGAATTTAAGTCATTAGTTCCATTTTATGGAATGGATTTTTAAATCAATCAAAAAGTGATAGATTAATTCACTAATACTAATGCAAATATTCTTTCAGTGGTCATATCTTACAGAGATCTTTATAATAGCTCACAGTCATAGCTCTATGAAAATGATAATTACTTTTCTCCTCTGGCAGAATCTATGGTATTTTCTAGATCTATGAACACTAGTTATCAGGGTTGAAGCTTCTAGCTGGGCAGCAGTTTGATATCTTAATATTTGATGATATAAGTATGTGTTGTCTTCACTAATAGGGTCTTACTATCACACTGTAGAAGGTAACCAGTAACATTCACTCTAGACTGTAACATTTAGGAACATCTTTTATCAATGACTCAAAACTGTGTAACTTATTTTTGGTACTAGGGTTTTTGATTACATATGATGTCTTATTAGGGAATTATCCTATATGTTTTTGTGATTCCATTTATATTCCTTTTATATATGTGTATACTTTAGGAAGAGTCTACAATAGTAAACATTCATATGGTTTTTCAAAAAACCATTAGTGTTAGGTACCATCTCTATCTTCCTTTCTATACCATTCTGTTCCAAGCTTCATACAAGTTATTCCTCCTGTTCAAACTTCCTTGTTATTCCTTTATAACATTGAATTCTATATTCCCTTTTTTGGAATACCTCCTCCTTCCACTTGATCATTTACTAGCTATATAACCTCGGGTAGTATTCTAACTGAAGTACACAAATCTAAAGCATCATAACTAAAATCCACACATAAAAGAAAATATGAAGTGATTGTCTTTCAGTGTCTGGAATACCTCACTCAGAATGCATGTTTCTAGATCCATTCATTTACCTTACATTTTGTAATTTCATAAATAGACTTCATACTGATTATATATTCATCAGTTGATGGATATCTAAGTTATTTCCTATTCCTGGATATTCTGAAGAGTGAAGCAATAAATATAAATGAGTAAGTATCTCTCTAACAAGATTTAGAGTCTCTAAACAGAAGAGAAGAAGGAAATGTTGGCCTGTATTTCTTACACTTCCGTTTGAACTGGAACACTTTATACTCTACTGCCTTTGTTTTTCTGGCATTGAAATTCAATTGAATTATATCTTATATTTGCTTTTACCAGTTCACTGGATACATGTGGAGAAATGTCACCAATCACATGAAGAGATTTAGGATTTGACCATTAAAATCTGTCCTTGAAATAAGTTTAAAAAATGAAAATGATATTATAATGGGGAGAAAATATCACTGCTAGATATTATATGAAAACAAACCCCACAGTTTGGGAATGGTTTGCATATTTTTTATTTGTTGGCAAAAGTAATTGCATAGACACTGCCCCCCCAAATATTTATAGGCTATTGTCAATGTTTCTTGTTGTCTCTACACTTATTATGCCCTCTTGCTGAATATAATACATGTTTATGAAATATAACTTTGAGAGTTTGACCTGGCACAAAACTGTAATCTCCAGCCCCCATTGATTAGTATTCATAGTGTTTTGAAATGCTGTAATATTATTAGAGGAGAAAAAAATCATTAATCTCATTGAGGCATAACCCCTATGAGCTACAATAGTGACCTGACTGAAAAAGAAGTTTTCGGTTTAATACTGTCATAAGTGTTATGGGAGTAGGCAATCACAATTTTATTGGGTTTAAGGGTTGCTATGAATTAAAACCCATAACTAAGGCTGTTAATGATGCCAGGGACTTGAAATTACATAGAGGTATCTGGCAAGAGTTGGAAGAGTATAAAGAATATGAGAAAAACATATAAAGATATTTTAGGAAAACACAAAAAATATTTTTGGGTCTGTCTGACTCTTTCTCTTTCCTTTTGTGTTTTTGTGTATGTGAATGTGCACAAACACATGCATGAATGTCAGTGTCTATGTTTCTATATAAATATCATATGTACATATGTATATACATATACACATACATATATACACACATACACATATATATGGGTATATGCCTGTAAATACAGGTAGTACTATGGGTTAAAAGAGGGCTCCAGATCTTCTGAAATTAGAGTCAGTTCCAGTATATTTGACATGTTGCAAACTGAATTCAGATCCTCAACAAGAGCAATATGTGTTTTTAACCATTTAGCCATTTCTTCTTTTCCTCTGATATAATTTTAATTGAGATAATTTTGATGAAATAAACATTCCTTAAATATTACAAATTTTTTCCTCCACTTTTCTTGCAATCTTTATAACCAAAACTATAATTATTATTATGAGAACACATATAAAATGGCATATTCATACTTGACTGATATATAAGTTGATAATTGTCAGATGAATATACTGCTCTTCATTGTTTAAGTCCCTTGTGAGACACAGGTTATCAATAATAGCAATGTTACTAGTCTTTAGCTCCAGAGAGTTTCTGTGTGAAGTCTAACATTGAGATTGGTTAAGAAACACCAAACTTTTGGCATTTCGATAATTACTTGAGTCTAACCTTTCCCATTAAAAGGCAATCGTCTGACAATTCAACAAGTGATTTTATGTTTTCTTGAAATAAATAAACCCAATTTTGTGACTCTCAGATGATTATATCTCATATATAGCATATGGATCCCCCGATCTCAGCTTAATCAGTTATGTGAAAACATGTAATATCTCAAGGACACCTACAGAATTTGTCTTGGGAGAACTTTTTAATCTAAGTATGGGATGCTATATTGTGTTGGGGGAAAACAAATTGTTTGTTTCCTGGCTGCCCAGACTCTAGAAATAATCACACAGAAATTATATTATTTGCAATACTGCATAGTCAGTAGCTTAAGCATATTTTTGGCTAACTCTTATACCTTAATTTAACCCATCTCCATTAATCTGTGTATCACCATGAGGTCGTGGTTTACCATCAAAATGTCAGCTTGTCTGTCTTGGACAGAGGCTCCATGGTTTTTCCTTTACTCTGCCCTTCTTTCTCCCAGCATTCAGTTTAGTTTTCCCTGCCTAATTGTGTTCTGCCCTGCTATAGGCTCAAGACAGCTTTCTTTATTTATTAATGGTAATCACAGCATACAGAGGAGATTCCCACATCAGAATTAAAATTGTTCAGAATCCCTCCATTATGAAAATCTCTCTTAAAAAAAACAAACACACAGACTTATGCAAGAATCAAGATTATAATTGATTTAATCTTAATGGAAATTATACTAGCAAATTTAGATTATCCCTTATGGAAAGGGAATATTCATTGCTCATAAACTATTCACTACTTTGACATAATAATCATCCAATAACACTTTTCACAGATGGATTAAGTACATAATTTCTCAGAGGAGTAGATCTTTGAGGTTGGTGATTTTTATGAGATAATTGTGGAGAAAACTGTGTCATTCTGAGAATAGAGGTGCCTTGCCTTGCTCAGGCATAGCATCTAATTGACTTCAGTTGTTCTAACTATAAATAGCACATTTTTAATGTAATATCTTCTTAGCATAATAATCTTGTATAGAACTTAAGCCTCATGAATTATGAAGAGAGAAGTAAGTCAAATAATAGCAATCTTAAAAAAAAAACTACTCTGAAATGGATGGGGAGTATAAGGTGATTAGGAAGAAGAATTGGATGTGATTTAACTTAAATCATAGATGGATAAGTCTAATAGTTTTATTTTTAAAAGTGGGAAACTTTTGAGGTGTATCTGTCAGGAGCAAAATAATTCATATTCTAAGGGTTTAACTGTTGAGCTATTTAAAATAATATAAGTTCTCTTTGAAAATAATAGATATGAATATGTGAAGCATATGTTAAACAGCAGCAATGTGAAAAACCATTCCATGCTCAATGTTTCTAATTTGTTAGTGAAGAGAGATGCACTTAATACCCTTCTCTACCCTGCTCAGTATTCTAAGAATATAAGCTATAAGAACTACAATAAATAGGCTGCCTTGACAGAAGACCATTTTTAGGTTTTTAAAAACTTGTGCTAATGGCATGGAATTTTAAAAAATGAAAATAATAAACTAACAATAAGATTAGATATTTGTTTCCTGGTTTCCAGTCTTTCTTCATACTCCTGAGATGGTAAGCTTAGCCACAGTTGAATTTATCTGATCAGAATGGATTTAGATATTTCTATTTATACAGTTTCCTTTACTATGTCTCGATTTATTTGTCAATTTTGTTACTTTTCTGAAATCTTGTTATTATGGTTTGAATATACTCTTCAAATTGAAAATTAATTGGCACTATAAAAGCTAAAACTGTTGGCCTGAAAGCAAAGTAGATTCTTCTCATGTGTAGGATCAGTGTTAGTATAATATTTTAAGTTCTTCCCTTCCTCTCTCAATATTAATTCTTTCATTTCATGATTCAGAGGCAGGCTTTACAAGGTTGTGCATCCTGAATATTAGTTTTCATTTATTCAAAATCAAAAGCTTTTAAATTTCTGCTTCTTATATGATGGAGAATTAGTAGGATTTAATTTAACAACAAAATTTTGACTAACTCAACTAACATAAACTTTGTTAATGCTTGTATTATTAAAACCCTCTAATAAATCTTGCCTGATGAGTTTTTCTTGCATTTCTAGCCCTAACTAGAAAATAATGAAAATTATATTAGTAGAACCCAGGTAGAATTACATATGGTGACAACTGCAATTCTAGGTGAATGTAGTCACTGTTAAACTCTAGAATATTAGAAAAGGGGAAATGTCATATACTTCTGGTTCATTTCTTCTACCTTAAAATCTGTTGGTAATGTCTCCCTCTAGTTTAATCCAAATAAATGTTCATTGATAAAAGGGCATAGAAAATGTAATCCATATAGTTTGGTCACCTAGATTAATAAGCTGTGTTCACAAATTTAGTGATTGACTTCTGGAGATGCGAATAGAAGTTAATATTTTCATTATTGTGTTATAATAACCTGTATATGAAATGAAAGCAAATACTGACAAGTTCTTGTAGGAACTACAATTGAATTAAATCTAGTGACTATATAGTGTAACAGTCAGTAATCATTTTTAGAAAAAATGGGACAGTAAGTTTTTATGGTAGATGGCACTTTTACTAAGGTTCCCATGATGAATATAAATAAATTTTCATAGACAATGAGTTGTAGTCTAGGTAGAAGGAAATGTAAATGCAAAGCCCAGGTGTACAAATGAATTGCAGCATCTAAGTAACAGTATATAAAATCTAAATTTTGATGACTCTTAAAAAATTATATAGTAGAATAAAGTTTTATATGTAAACATCTGTATTTTCCATAAGAAAATAAAAATCTACCTTTGAGGCTTAGAAGACACATAGCATCCTTTACGTCACAATCTTAGGTTGTCTTAAAATCAAGAAAAATATGTTTCTCTCCCTGGTAGCAGAGTCAGCCTTTAATTCAATGAAGAGAAATGCCAGTATTAGAAGTCTTATTTCAGCAATCAAGAAAAAATTTTTCTTAGTTTGTTAGCTCGTGGCAAATATTTTTACTTCATTTATTATATGTTATAAAAATAAAATTCTTTGATCATTATAGAATTATGCACACACACAAACACACACATATATATGCATATATGTATATATTTTGTTAATCAAAAAATACATTAGAAGTTGAGATATTTCAGACAAAAAAATTGCTTTCCAACATGACTGATGACTACAGATTGATCTCTGAGACACACAATGTAGAAGAGAATTGATTCTACAGTGTTGTATTTAGACCTTCAACTGCACTTATGGCATTCACATCAACACACATGCACACATGTTCACATTTATATAAACTAAGAAAAAGGAGAATGTAGAGAAATATCTGCCTTTGTTTTATGACATAAGAAAAATTATGTTGGTATATTTAAATATAACATTTAATAACTAATGTATGTGAATGAATAGAAGTCCACAAACAGTCTAGAACTCAGAAGTAAAAAACAGTTTTAGTATAGTTAGGTAACAACTGGACTTGATAATAAAATGTATCTGTCACTCTACTTAGTCTCTGAAACAAAAACACACTTGCTGTTAGAATGTTTCCAAACTAATAATAAAGTAATATAAAACCCCTTGATTTATACCTACTACTAATTCAATATTCAGTGAAAGAGTGTTTTTCTAATGAAAGTAGTTTGTTACACATACAGATATGAATCAGTAAAGGAAATAGAAAATGTTTTCCTTACCATTACTGAAAATATCAGAATAACTGCCAGCTCCATATATGTTATATTATTATCTGCCCTATTTTAGTTCCCCTAAGATATAGTGATGAAAATAACATAGCATTTCTTTATGTTAAGGATGATATGAAATATGAGTCATAAATATTATTACTCTGCAAAATATTAGCATATAAGTATTAAATATTAGATATAAAGCAAAGGTTAACCAGATTACAATTCATAGCTCCAGAGAAACAAGGTAACATGAGGCTCCAAAGAGAAACACATGGATCACCCTACAAGGGGAATCAGATGAGATATTCTGGGCAAACCTGGGGGTTGGTGGTAAAGGGGAGGGAATGGGGGATGAGAACATGAGAGAACAGGAGAGTTGGGGAGGAGGGGTGGAGTGGGAGAACAATGAAAGTGATATATTGATAAAGAGAGCCACTATGGGGTTAGGGAGAAACCTGGTTGTAGTAATGAGGGACTCGGGCTCCCGGCACCTGGTTCCCAGTGCAGGGCCCCTTTGTTTTGTCCTGCCAGGCGCCTGGTGTGTACCCGAAATAATTACACGGAAACTGTACTCATTTAAATACTGTCTGGCCCATTATCTCCAGCCCCTTATTGGCTAACTCTCACATATTATTTTAGCCCATCTCCATTAATGCGTATTACCACTTGAGTTGTGGCTTACTGGCATGAGTCTAACCAGTGTCCATCTTGTGCTGGAGAAGCATGGCGTCTGCCACAGTGCCTTCTCTCTCACAGCATTCTGTTCTGTCTACTCCGCCCACCTAAGGGCTGTCCTACCAAAAGGCCAAGGCAGTTTTCTTTATCCATTAATGGTAATCACAGCACACAGAGGGGACTCTCAAATCATCCCTGAGGACCCTCCTACACCATTTTCCCTTTCTCTGTTTAAACAAAAAAGGCTTTAACTTTAACATAGTAAAATTACATAACAAAATTTATTAAGCAAGAATTACAGTTACAACCTATTTTATCTTTTATCATAACAATGGAAAACCATCACTATAACTAACCATTCTTTAACTCCATCAAAGACTCCAGAAGGATAAGATATTACCTAAGTAAACAAGAAATAAGCAACTTTTAAACTCTAGAAATGATAGAGACATCTGGCTGCCTGGACAGTCACCCAAAGTTTTTCTGTACCGTTGGGGCATTCATTTTAGCCTACAGGCCCATAGTATCCAGTAGACTTTTTTATGAAGCAGGAAAATTTAAAGACAGTTTAGTCACTTTTTTGTATCCTGCAGAATGTCTCGCAGACTCTTTTATGAAGCAGGAACCCAGAAGGATCATCTCACCTTTAGTCAAGTTTAGCAGTCCTCTCTCTGTGGGTTTTTTGTGTCCAGTTTATGTAACAATACAGGCAAGAGCAGTTTCTTGCCCAATTCCATAAGGAGTTTCTTGCAAATTCCATAAGGAGCCTCTTTGATGCCCATCTTTTTCTTGAAGTAGCTGGTGCTGCCAGGAGCAGACATGTCTCATTGTCATGAAAAGTCCTAAGTTATTAAAATATTTAAATGCCATATTCTGTTATCTTTGAAAGATATGAAGAATGTCTATCTAACTGAAATATACCTCTCTATATAGCTAGAAAATCTAACTAACATGACTACAAGCTTGACTATATCAATGATTATCCATTAACAACCTACCTTTTTAAATTATACATTACATTTTTTAAATGAACTATATAATCACAATACCTTAATCAAGATCAGAAATGTAACAAGATTGACCTTAAATTTATATCAATAAGGCAAAATTTATACCAATGTAAATTATCCATATCTATATCATCTCCCCCTTTAAATTTAAATTTAAAGAACATTTAGAAACAGTATTTGGGAATATGGGTGTTGAACCATCTCTCCAGCCCCTTATTGACCAACTCTCACATATTATTTTAGCCCATCTCCATTAATGCGTATTACCACTTGAGTTGTGGCTTACCGGCATGAGTCTAACCAGTGTCCATCTTGTGCTGGAGAAGCATGGCGTCTGCCACAGTGCCTTCTTTCTCACAGCATTCTGTTCTGTCTACTCCGCCTACCTAAGGGCTGTCCTCTCAAAAGGCCAAGGCAGTTTTCTTTATTCATTAATGGTAATCACAGCACACAGAGGGGACTCTCAAATCATCCCTGAGGACCCTCCTACACCACCTGGTTCTAGGGAAATTCCTAAAAATCGACAAGCATGATCCTAGGAAAGATTACTAGCAATAGTGTATAGGGTGTCTGGAATGGCCTTCCTCTATAATCAGATTGGTGAATACTCCAACTATCATCATAGAGCATTCATTAAGGAACTGATGGGACCAGATGCAGAGTCAATAATTTTACAGAGCTCCAGGAATTTTATAAAAAAGAGGGAGGAGGGAGCAAGGGAGGTCAAGATCATGATGGGGAAATCTAGAGACAGCTGAATCAAGCTGATGGAAACTCACGAACTCTAGACTGACAGCCATTGAGTTTTCATGGGACTAAACTAGGCCCTTCTTATGTGGGAGAGAGTAGTGAACTTGTACTATCTGAGGGACCCCTGGCAGTAAAACCAGGATGTATCCCTGGTGCACGAGCTAGCTTGTTGGAGGAAACTGCCTATGGCAGGATGCCACACTTAGCATTAATACAGAGGGTGGGGAAGTGGCTTGATTCTGCCTCAAATTAATGTGCCAAACTTTGTTGACCTCCCATGGAAGCTCTTACCTGTTGGGGGAAGTGAGTGAATCTGGAGAGGGCTGGATGGGGAGGAGAGTGGGACCAGGAGTAGTTGTGGGAGGGAGAACTGTGGTTGAAACGTAAAATTAAATTTAAAAAAAATAAAAGAATAATTAGGTGGGAAAAGAGAGTCTTGTCCCACATTCCCTTTGTTTCAAACAGAACAGTACTGTCAGTTTCATTGCTCTCAAACACTCCACATAAAAGCACAGATATATCAAACAAGTATTAAGAATTACTTCAGCATGTGAAAAGACACAAAATAGCTCCGTTCTCAATATTGGAGGGCAGACCAAGCCTAAACTCTTCAAATAATATCTGAACTTAGCAGTCTTAGTCCACAATTTTTCTTCCATTTCCCATCTCTGAGTTGGTCTTTTGTGATTAAATTCCTGGTATATGCATAGGATTTCTTAAGACTCTGAAGCAATTAGATATATTAGAAGTGTGTATAAAGGTATAACTGTTAATGCCTAAAATTTGGAGTTTTACTACAATTTATTAAGATTCAAATCACCAAGATAATCACCTCCTTGCCTCTCTTTCTACATCCTTGCCCATTTTGAGTTAATAATTTATGATTTTTTTTTGTTTTTGTTTAGATCTTCTTAATGCTCTACAAATCAAAATAGTTTACATTCTAAAAGAAGATCCCTGTTAACTTTTCTTTTTCACCCATACTCAAAATTCCAGATTCCAGATGGAGAAAACATCATTTCAGGCAAGTCATCTGCCACAGTTACCGCTTTCAAAATTCTAAATTCACATGTTTAGAGAAAGGGGGCTTGAAGAGAGGCAGCACCTGGTTTAAATTTGCATCATTAGCTCTAACTTTCTGAGTAATCATCTTCATCAGGCAGAGGACAGAAACTAAAAAGACTTTAATATTCCTGTGGGTTGGAGGAAGAAACGGATAACAGCTGTTTTTTGTATGATTTTGTTAAACAAACAGATTCATTTAAAGCATTTTGATGTTTCAGAAACATACTCAGGGTATACTATGAAAAAAAGTAAACCTGGCAGCCTGTTATTAGCATCAATCTTCAACTAAATGCTTACTTCCAAGTAACAGAAAAATATATTTTAAGCTTTATTGTGAATACAGCTTAAGTAATTCTTCCAAAAGTCAGCAGATGATTATTTTGAGTTAAAAGAAACTCTCATCTCTACAAATACTCTTTGATATGAAAATATAATCATTCCTAAATGTACCCACCAGTGTCTTGAAAATACTAGACTCAGACTGTACTTATTTAAAATTTATATCCTTCAATGTTCAAGATAATATATTGAAAGGAAGTCTTTTTATCCCTTTTCCTCTTTTTAAATTATTTTTGGCCTAATTAGTGAGATACTATGTTATCTTCTTCTAAAACTCATATTCTTCTCCTGATATGCAAATGAGACATTTCATAACTGAGCAATTTCTTTCTTTCCCACTTATCTATCTCACAATTACTGTTTTATCAATTCATTGTCTACAAAATATATCCAGACCTTTACTGTAAACACATCATTATATCACAACAAATGTATATTGCTTAGAAATTATTCTACAGTTTCCTCACAGTAAGTAATAGGTTTCTCAATGAATGCAAATAACAATTAAAATGCACCTAACATTTCTATTAACATTTTATAGGTGAGGATGCTAAGACAGAAAATTTATCTTGTACAAGGTACAAGACACATATACAGTCAGCAGGTGAGGCCAATATGCAAATTGGGGTCTTTTAGATTCTGAAACTAAAAGCTCATGTCCTGCAACAATGCTACATTATCCTTATATCTATTTTTAATGCCGTTGGCTAGGGCAAAGGAAGAATAGAAAAGTATAAGGGAGGATATAAATATGTACTACTTTTGGAGTTATTAAATACAATTTTATTCCCCACAAATCTAGGGATGTATTCTATTTTAGTGTCATGTAAAGCACATTGTAAGGAAAATTTTAAATATTTTTTAGTAAAAAAAATTTGTTTATGAACTGCATACTTCTCAAAAAATATAAATGTTTTATTTATTATATTGGTATTCTTTCCTGGAAAATTGATGTCTAAGCTACTTAAGGTATGATTAGTAATTTTTTGCATATTATTTATTCACATTTAGTATATATATTTAATTTTTATCACTTTTATTTTATGTGTAAATATGTTTGGCCTGCACTTATATTGGTGTCCTACATGACATCTGCTGAACCAGTGACCATTTTATGGAAAAGATGATTTTTGTGGTCCTCTGGATCATCTCTGCAGCTCCCATATGCATTAAATCATGGCTATTAATGACAGATAAATAATGATTCCTAACAGATGGAGAATGAGCATTTCCCAAGGATGAGACCCCTGGTTACCCAGTTTAAGATGGTCAGGACTGAAATCACATGCACATACGCAACAAAAATAGGGAAAATCCAGGACTATTAAGAATCTAAATACACAGAACACACACACACACACGAACAGAGAAAGAGAGGAAAAATACAGAGACAGAGAAAAAAAACACAGATATACACACATACAAAAACATACCTTCCTCAAAATTTTGGGAAGCTTGAAGTGTTGCAATAGATAGATACATTGGTAGATCAAACTAATCTCCAAACTGCCTTATTTGTATTAAGGACTGAGAAATTCTTAAGAAATAGAGATTTGATTATACTTTTCATGGTTTCTACTAAACTGATTTGAAGAAATATTTTCTGAAAATAACTAGAATTAGATTTTATGACATATAAGTATACAAAAATTTTATCAGTCGTTAAAAATTGAAATTATATCACTCATTACTATTTTATAATGGCAGTAATTCACCACATTATGCTACAACATTATACTGGTCTTTAACAAAGAATTTCTATGAAAAAGACTAAATAAGGATTAGATATGTACCATAGCTATTGATAAGAATAAGTAACAAAATATAACATTACTAAAAAGTTATGAAAGAAATACTGAAAATTTCATAAGGCAAAGTAATAAAATGTGTCATAATAGATCTTTTAAATAAGCATTATTGTGTGAACAAAAACTCCATGTTATTAATTCGGCTTAGATGAATTGGCAATACATAGCACAGCAATCACACATTTTCTCTGGTATCTGATTTTGCTTTTTCAGAATTCTATGCAGTTAACACAAACTTAATTTTTCCTTTCATATTTTCTCTAGTTATTATATAATTAGTCCCCGTAGAAAAACTAGATAGCAAATGTTATTTGAAAAATTGTATTAAATTAATTGCACATTTTCATACTTTAAAATTCCACAAATGAAAAGGAATGTAATAAAAATTTTCTATATTTTCCTTTTTCAATCCCTCTTCTTTAGATAGTATAAGCATTATTATTTGACTTTTTTCACTGTAGAGATATTGAACTCATATAAAGATAAAGATCTTTCTCATATATCTTACTTAATGTCATCACCCAGCCTTTATAGAAATGGTAGAACACTAACTGTATCCCTCCTATTCTGCATCTCATTATATTTAACTGAAAAATATATTTTGAAAATCTTTCTAGAATCTATCTATCTATCTACCTATCTATCTATCTAATACATCTTCATTTTTAATGATAGTGCAAAGTTTCAATATGTATTTATTTTTTTAATCCTCTCTTGATGGCCACTATTAATAACCCTTAAGTGTGTGTACCCATATTTAGGAAATTAAGTCCTAACAGGGAAATTGTTAGGCATAAGATTCACTGCAATTGTAAATTGAACATTTGGTCTCCATATGTGTCTCCATTAATATTTCTTAGTTATTTAAAGAATTTTTTTCTTACCTTGAGGTTAACATATATTTGCCATTAATACAATTATTTCTAAGATTCACCTAAAATTTTGGAATAAATTTCACAAACTCTTACAATTTTCTTCCGCATTAAAATCATGAGACATTCTCAGTAATTCTAACACTCACCATCTTCATTCTTGTTCATGCAAAAATTAAGTCTCACTTGAACAAATGTAGCTGATTCATAACTGGATATTTAATTCTGAACAATTCTTGCATTCTTCATTTGTAACAGTTTCTGTTAAACATTTAATTTTGTTATATCAAAGATTTTATTGATTTTTTTGCTAATAATTATGAAGGTACTTCTAGGAACAATCATAAGTCATTTTTCATTTGAATCTTTTTTATTGATTTTTATTGACCTTTACATTTTTCACTGCTTCCCTCTCTGCCTCTCCCCTTCCCTTCAGCACTCCCCAAGATCCTCATGCTCCCAATTTACAGGAGATCTTGTCTTTTTATACTTCCCATGTAGAAAAGATCTATGTTGTCTTTCTTAGGGTCCCCATTGTTTTCTAAGTTCTCTGGGATTGTGATTTGTGGGCTGGTTCTTAGCTTTATGTTTAAAAATAACTTAGGAGTGAGTACATGTGATAATTGTCTTTCTATGTCTGGGTTACCTCACTGAAAATGGTGTTTTCTAGCTCCATCCACTTTCCTGCAAAATTCAAGATGTTGTTATTTTTTCTGCTGTGTAGTACTCCATTGTGTAAATGTATTACATTTTTCTTATCCATTATTCAGTCGAGGGAAATTTAGGTTGTTTCCAGATTCTGGCTAAGACAAACAATCCTGCTATGAACATAGTTGAGCACAAGTCCTCATGGTACGATTGAGCATCCTTTGAATATATACCCAAAAGTGATATTACCAGGTCTTGAGGAAGGTTGTTTCCTAATTTTCTGAGAAATTGCCACACTGACATCCAAGTACCAGCTTGTATATCCATCAGCAATGCAGAAGTGTTCCCTTTTCCCCACAACCTCTCAAGCATGAGTTATCATCAGTGTTTTCGATCTTGGCTATTCTTACAGGTGTAAGATGGAATCTCACAGTTGTTTTGATTTGCATTTCTCTGATGAATAAGGATGTTGAGCATTTCCTTAAGTGTCTTTCAACCATTTTACATTCCTCTGTTGAGAGTTCTCTGTTTAGGTCTGTACTCCATTTTTTATTGGATTATTTGTTCTTTTGATGACCAATTTCTTGAGTTCTTTGTATATTTTGGAGATCAGACATCTGTCTGATGTGGGGATAGTGAAGATCTTTTTCCATTCTGTAGGCTCTCATTTTGTCTTATTGACCATATCTTTTGCTTTACAGAAGATTTTCAGTTTTAGGAGGTCCCATTTATTAATTGTTTCTCTCAGTGTCTGTGCTGAGGGGGTTATATTTAGGAAGTGTTCTCCTTTGCCAATGCGTTCAAATGTACTTCCCACTTTCTCTTCTATAAATTCAATGTGGCTGGCCTTATGTTGAGGTCTTTAATACATTTGGACTTGAGTTTTGCTCTTGGTGATAGATATTTTGATTCTTGGTGATAGTCTATTTTCATTCTTCTACATGTTGATATCCAATTATGCCAGCACCATTTCTTAAATATTCTTTCTTTTTTCCATTTGATATTTTTTGCTTCTTTGTCATAAATCAGGTGTTTATAGGTGTGTGGATCAATATTGGTTCTTCAATTCAGTTCCATTGGTCCTCTTCTCTGTTCTTATGCCAATATCAGGCTGTTTTCAGTACTTTAGCTTTGTGTAGAATTTGAAGTCAGGGATTTTGATGCCTCCAGAATTTCTTTCATTATACAGGATTGTTCTGGCCACCCTGGGTTTTTATTCTTTTCCATATGAAGTTAAATACTGTTCTTTAGAGGTATGTGAAGAATTTTGCTGGGATTTTGATGGGTAGTGCATTTAATCTGTAGATTGCTTTTGGTAAGATTGCCATTTTTACTATGTAAATTCTACATACCCAAGAGCATGGGAGATCTTTCCACTTACTGGTGTCTTCTTCAATTTCTTTCTTCAAAGACGTAAAGTTTTTGTCATACACGTCTTCCTCTTGTTTGGTTAGAGTTACTCCAAGATATTTTATGCTATTTGTGCCTTTCATGTAGAGTGATGTTTCTCTGATTTCTTTCCTAACCCTTTTATCATCTGTGTATAGGAAGGCTACTGAATTTTTTGTGTTAATCTTGTATCCTGCTACATTACTGAAAGTCTTTATGAGTTGTAGAAGGTCCTTGGTAGAGTTTTGGGGGTCACTTATGTAAACTATTATATCATCAGCAAATAGTGAGAGTTTGACTTCTTTTCTGATTTGTATCCCCTTCATCTCCTTTTGGTGTCTTATTGCTCTAATTAGGACCTCAAAAACTGTATTTAATAGATATGGAGAGAGTGGACAACCTTGTCTTGTTCCTGACTGTGGTGGGATCACTGTGAGTTTCTCTCCATTTAGTTTGATGTTGGCTGTTGGCTTGCTGTATATTGTCTTTTTCATATTTAGATATGATTTTTGTATCCCTGCTCTCTCCAAGACCTTTATCATGAAGGAATGTTGTATTTTGTCAAAAGATTTTTCAGCATCTAATGAGATGATCATGTGGTTTTTATTTTTCAATTTGTTTATATGGTGGATTACATTGACTGAGTTTCATATGTTGATCCAACCTTCCCTGCATCTCTAGGATGAAGCTGATATGTCCCTGGTTGATGATGGTTCTGATGTGTTCTTGGATACGATTTGCCAGTATTTTATTTAGTATTTTTCCATCAATGTTCATAGGTTGGTCTGTAATTCTCTTTCTTAGTAATGTCTTTCTGTGTTTTGGTTATCAGGGTAATTTTAGCCTCATGAAAAGAGTGTCACAATGTTTCTTCTGTTTCTATTGTGTGGAATAATTTGAGAAGTATTTCTATTAGTTCTTCTTTTAAAACCTTGTAGAATTCTGAACTGAAACCATCTGGTCCTGGGCTTTTTTGGTTGGGAGACTTTTGATGATGGTTTCTATTTCTTCAGCAGTTCTAGGTCTGTTTAATTAGCTTATTTGGTCTTGAGTTAATTTTGGCAAGTGATATTTATCCAGAAAGTAGTCCATTTCCTTTAAGTTTTCCAATTTGTGGAGTACAGGTTTTAGAAATAGGACCTGATGATTCTTTTTATTTCCTCCATGTCTTTTGTTATATCTCCTTTTTCATTTCTGATTTTCTTAATTTGGATATTCTCTCTTTGCCTTTGGTTAGTTTGGATAAAGGTTTGTGTATTTTGTTTATTTTCTCGAAGAAACAACTCTTTGTCTCATTGATTCTTTTTATTGTTTTCTTTTATTTCTATTTTGTTGATTTCACGTCTCAATTGGACTATTTCCTGATGTCTAGTTCTCTTGGCTGAGTTTGCTTCTTTTTTTCTAAAGTTGTCAAATGTTCAATTTTTCCAGCTTCTTTATGTAGGCAGTTAGTGCTATGAACTTTCCTCTTAACACTGCTTTCATTGTGTCCCATAAATTTGTGTATGTTATGTGATCATTTTCATTGAATTTTAGGAAGTCTTTAATTTCTCCCTTTATTTCTTCCTTGACCCATTGATGATTCAGGTGAGCATTGTTAATTTCTATGTGTTTGTGGGCTTTCTGGAATTAGTATTGCTGTTGATTTCTAATTTTCAACGGTGGTTATCTGATAAGATACATGGGGTTATTCCAATTTTAAGAAGTCGAATTTTTATAAAATAGAAGGGTTATCCTGTTGAAATATCAAGGTGTTTATGATGAACAAATTAGCTGATATCCTTCTCTTAAGCTACACATTTTTATAACAACAATGCATTCTTTCTTATTCTTTTTATAATTATCTCTTTTACTCACCAATATACAATTTCTGTGAACTGATAACTTCTTCTTGAAAAAGAAACACTATTTTCCCATTACAATTCTGCATCTTCCCAATTGCAGCAATAAAACAGAAAGGTAGATAGAAAGAATCACACCTTAAGTGTAGAAGAAATACACTAGCATCATATAACTCAGCAGTTAGTGTTGTGGAAATAAAGTCAGGGCTACATTTGATAAATTATTTTGCATTGATATAAAGTATCCTTAGTGTGAATATCTTCATAGGAGCCACTTAGTCACTTCCACAAAATGTGAAAGTTTTAAATACTAGAGTTATAAATGGAATAACAAAGAGTAGTTCTAAAATGAGAATGTAAAATAATCATTTTGGAATACACCAAAACATCTAGTGTTTCTAAATACCTGTCCTCTGCAGGAACTGGATTATCAAAGTAAAATATATCCAGTAATAACCTTGCACTCAGAATATAGAGAACACAATTCAACTTTATTCTGGTATCCCATTTTAACTAAAGGGGTAAAAATCTAATAGACAGTAATTCATTCCACAGCTGAGTGTCACAAGTTTACTGAAAGATTGGAAGTTAGGCAGAGTACTCCAACGTGCTTTCTCCAAATCCACAAACTTTTGTCATGGCACTAAAGACCAATTTGTATGTTTTCTTTTATCAAGTACATTATTATATCCTTCTACTCTGGACAGAGTTAAACATATGGAAAGTGTACACCTGAATAAGCCACAATCACTTACATGTAAAAAAAATCAGGAAAAATTACATTTTCTTCCTGTATTCAAATGGAATTAGACATCAATAACAAAACAATATATATGTATATATACATGCATATAGATGTAATGAAAAAAACCATATATAATTAGTGGACCAAGTAACAAATAAAAATAAAAACTATACAACGTTTGAGATGAAAAATATGACTTTCATTTCAAAATTTAGAAAATGTAACTGAAGCAGCACATAGAGAGAAATAAACAGCTGAAAATGTCTATATTCAAAGTGAAAAAAAGTCACCAATAAAAGCAAACCTACCTTAGGAATATGGAAAAGGTAAAGAAAGTAGATGGAAATCAAGAAAAATGGAACAGAATAATAATTGAAACATTTTGGTATGAGGAAACATTAGAAACAAAGTTAAATCACAAAGTCATGAGAGGATAATGCCATTACATTTCAAAAATAAATAATAGTTAAAAATAATACATATAATTTTTTTCTAAATCTAATAAATAATAAAAAAGAAAATTTTAGGAAAACACAACATATTGGAAGTATCTAAAATATAGAATACTTTAGTAAATGAATAGCATTTCCAAAAGGTAGTTCAGAACTCAAACACACTAAAATAACACAGGCTCAGCCTATAAATGGCTTTAATATTGCATTCTTACAAGCAAACAAGTAAGAAACAATTCTGTAAACAAAATAGGAAAGAGAATTTCTTCCATCATTATTTTAGGTAAGCATTAACTCATGCTACAAATGTCAAAAGAAAAAAATTACATATCAATGTATCTTCTGAATATGTCTAAATAAATCACAATTATAATTTCTTGAATTTATCAGCATTTTTTTTGTATTGAATATATCCTGGACCTAAAGATATCCACTAATAATTCAAGGCTATATTTTATTACTTCAATACCAATTTGTGAAATATTCCATATCAAACAATTATACATTTGAAACCACATTATCTTCTGAAGACAAAGAATAAATATTTGATTGAAGCAATCAAATGAAAAAAAATCCTGTCCTTGAGAGATGGCTAGGTAGGTAATGTTGCTTTCTGATAAATGACAATCTGATAACCAGTAAAGTCTTTGGGTCCACATGGTGGAAAGAGATCAAAGTTTTGTAAATGCTCCTGTGATATCCACATGATTACACACACACACACACACACATACACACACACACTAAATGAGTAAATGTAAAAATAGTCTCACATTTTTATCAAAAAACTCAAGACAATATAAAAATATAATAGTGAAGCAAATTCTAAAACCTGAAAAGTACAATATACAGACTCTACAGAGAGCTGGAAAAGAAGTTTAGCATGTCAATTTCTTGGCAGCATGCATCAATCTCTGGGTTCCATCACCAGTGAATTTCAGACCACACTCACCAAGATGACAATATTTTTTAAAAGAAAGACAAGGAGAAGACTTATTCATGAAGCAGAAATACAATATATTGTTGTGAAGAGACCAAGTACAAAATAGAATGAAAGAATTAACAGGGAAAGATAGAGAAGGTAAGAGTAAAGGAGAGAATATAACATATATTCTATTGTCTTCTCTTTTTCTCACATTCCTTCTTCTCATATTACTCATTCTTTTTAAACACACACATTCACACACACAAACACACACTGGGTCTATATATATAGGTATAAACCAAATCTGCAGAAAGAGCAGAAAATATGTAGTATTTATAAACCTGGCAGTTTTTTCCTAAGATTCTTAAAAAAGTTGTGAATTCATTTTCAATATTCAGTGGATAGATATCTACAGTGATTCCATTTCAAAGTTCTTATGAAACCTGAAGAAGTAAAATGAGGATGTGCATACCTCTGCATCCTTCAAATATATGTTGATCACCTAAGTAGCTGATTCATATAGTATTTCTAGTTTTCATTAAGTTTAGGTTTTCATTTTAGTTTTTAGCTCATTATTTTTGCATGTTTTGTAGTGACAGTGTGAAGTTCCAAAGAAACCTTTACTCAAATGGTTCTTTATCTACAGCATTATGTTGATTCTAGGGATTCAACTTGAGCTATCAGGCTTTGATTCTAGTTCTTTCACCTACTTTTTAATCTTATGAACCATGCTATTTAATATTAAAAAAATTTAATATTGATTGCCATAGTTGATGAATCAATTTCTAGTCCCAATAGAAGATGAAGACTATAGGACAAGTACATATTAACAGTATTTTATTTTTATAAAGTTTTTAAAAAAATTTTCTAATAGAATGTCCGTATTAATTTTTATTACAACATTGGTATAGACTTCAACTTTATCTTTCCTCTTCATTATTTGCATGAGAAATGATTCCTATAATGTTATAATCAACCTAATTGTGCCTGACTCTAAATTGTTGTGTCATGTATACTTATTTCTCTGTGCACTCAGTGACTCTTTTACATTAGCTACAGTACTCATTGTATTTACATTAAATAAAGTGACTCCAAATGAAAATAAAACAAATCAAAAAAGTGATTCATTAGGTAAACTTGCTATCGAGTTTTTTATGCCATAACTCATTTGTTCTCTTTTTCCCTCCATTGTTAACTTATTTTGTGTTAGCTAAATATATAGTCATGATTTAATCATTTTCCTCTGTACTATACATTTTTAATGTATTATAATACTAATTGTCATGGGGACTTTTTTGGAAAGAGGTTTTAAAAGAAATCCCACAATAGCTCAGAATTGAGAAATAGAAAGTTATTTATTTAGGGGTAGTCTCACGAATTAGAATCCTCTGCTGAAAAAGAGATCAGAAACCGAATCCCACAGTCAGAAAAGAGAGAGCCGGATGTATGCTCTACTACATCGGCATACAAAGTATAAGAGGCCACACCCCAGTGGTCAGGTAACCAGTGGCTGTAAGAATTCCTGAAGCACCTCCCCCTTTTGTAAAATAAGAGAGGTCTAAGCCTAATACAAAATTATATACAATGAAAACAAATATATTAAATAATTATCCAATCCTTACTAGTTAAATATTGTATAATAAATAACTTGGCTAAGTCATGAGAGTAAAGTAACTACAACTATTTAGTCTTCAACCCCATTGAAGATCCGAGACAGGAAATAAAATTACTTGAATAAGCAGGAATTGCAATCAAGCAGCTTCCAAAGTGTGCAACAAATGACAGAGACAACTGGCTACCTGGGCAATCACCCAAAGTCTCATTTGCAACATTGTAGCAAACAACTTTGGCTAAGGCCTAGAATAACTGACAGGCCATTTTCAGAGGCAGGAAATTTTTCAAAACCATCTTACCGTGTTTTGGCAAAATTTGACAGTTCTGCTTATCCATTTCTGGATACCATGTACCTTGTCAGTGGTTGAGGCATGGGCAGTTCTTTGGCCAAGGGCCAGTTTTGCTAAGAAGAAAAGAAGCTTCAAGTAGAGTTTTTTTGGTGTTCAACGTTCTCTCAGGAATAGATCAGTGCTGCCAGGAGCGATTGTGTCTCACTTTAACAGAACCCTAAATTATGTAAATGCCATATTCTACAGCTCTTTGTAGTGGTTGAAGATTACCTATCTATGCAGAATATAATCTCTATGTATCCAAAGAATCTGATTAGTCTAACTATAAGCATGACAAACATAGATGACTATTGACCAATAATTCTTATTACCTATATAACTTAAAGACTAAGACTTCATATTAGAATATTATACAATAAACAAATGTGCAACAAGTGAGGACAATGACCTCAAAATATAAACAGTGTATAAGTATCTTGATCAGAGGTAGAAATGTACATTGAAATATGGTAAATATATATCAATATATAAAAAATATTTTAAGCAGAGGTAGAAGCATGCATGCATTACAATATTCAATATAATTTAACTTTGTAGCAATATACAAGAATCTATGCCAATGTAATTGCCTTTAAATAATAACTCACAAGTATTCACTCTATTACTCACTATTATTATTAGTGAGTAAGCTCATACCAATCTATTATCCCATCCAATTTTCCCTTTATTTTTTCAAAGATATCACTGAGCTTATAAAAATTTTCCCTAACCCCAACCCTACACCAATTATAATCAACCCCTAAATGATGTCCCTAACCCTACGGACAAACATTGCTAGGAGAGGGGATATTACCTTCTGGAAATACCTCAAGCTGTCCTGGAGAAATGTTCCTTCTATGGGATCCTGTTAAAGTAAAATGATGGTTAAGTTCCAAGATTACTGTCTGGTATAATTGCAAATAGTCTCTGAGTATTTGGTAGGGTTTATCTGAGGTTCCTATTTGGAGGTCTGGCCAGAACATTGTAA
>PVIU01022088.1:0-30161 GCA_004026605.1 Ondatra zibethicus | reverse complement strand
CTCTCCCTTTCCCCCACCCCACCCTCACCCCATCCCCACCCCCGTGCTCCCAACTTTTGCCTGATGATCTTGTTTGCTTCCAATTTCCAGGAGGATCTACATATGTTTTTCTTTGGGTTCACCTTGCTATTTGGCTTCTCTAAGCTTGTGAGCTATAGGCTTAATGTCCTTTGTTTATGGCTAGAGTTCACTAATAAGTGAGTACATACCATAGTCATCTTTTTGGTTTTGGGTTATCTCACTAAGGATAGCGTTTTCTATTTCCATCCATTTGCATGCAAAATTCAAGATGTCATTGTTTTTTACCTCTGAGTAGTATTCTAATGTGTATATGTTCCACATTTCCTTTATCCATTCTTCCATTGAGGGGCATCTAGGTTGTTTTCAGGTTCGGGTTATTACAAATAATGCTGCTATGAACATAGCTGAACAAATGCTTTTGTAGTGTGATTAGACATCTCTTGGGTATATTCCCAAGAGTGGTATTGCTAGATCCTGAGGTTATAAGGGGAAAACTCACACTACAAGAGTGGGAGGTCCGACTTCCTATCTGTTCAGTGGGCACCACACAGAGAGAGAGAGTGCACCTGGGTCCTCCCAGTTTTTCTTTCTGGGGTCCAGGTCGCCACGCCTTAATTAGATGTGATTGGTTGACAGAGTTTCCCCATCACTTCCCCTTCCCCTTCTTCCCTCCTCCTCCTCTTCTACCCTCTTTTCTCCACCACCCCACCCTCATTGCTCCCAATTTTATCAGGAGATCTTGTCTGTTTCCCCTTCCCAGGGGATCTGTAAATGTTTTTTCTTAGTGTTCACCTTATTACTTATCTTCTCTAGGATGGTGGACAATAGGCTCATTATCCTTGTTTTACAGCTCACTAGCTGTACATACCACTTATGAGTGAGTACATACCATGCTCATCTTTCTGGGCCTGGGTTACCTCACTCAGGATGTTTTTTTTTTCTATTTCCATCCATTTGCATGCAAATTTCAAGATGTTATTATTATTATTTTTTTTACCACTGAGTAGTACTCTAATGCATAAATATGCCACATTTTCTTTATTCATTCTTTAGTTGAGGGGCATCTAGATAGTTTCCAGGTTATGGCTATTAGAAATAATGCTGCTATGAACATAGTTGAACGAATGTCCTTGTAGTATGATTGAGCATCCTTTGGGTATATGCCCAAGATTTATATTGTTGGGTCCTCAGGTAGGTTGATTCCCAATTTTCTGACAAACAGCCATGTTGATTTCCAGAGTGGTTGTACAAGTTTGCATTCCCACCAGCAATGGAGAAGTGTTCCCCTTACTCTACCTCCTTTCCAGCATAAGTTATCATTGATATTTTTGATCTTAGCCATTTTGACTGGTGTAAAATGGTATCTCAGAGTCATTTTGATTTGCATTTCCCTGATGGCTAAGGATGTTGAACATTTCCTTAAATGCCTTTCAGCCATTTGGGAGTCTTCTGTTGAGAATTCTCTGTTTAGATTTGTACCCCATTTTTAATTGGATTATTTGGAATTTTGATGTCTAATTTCTTGAGTTCTTTATATATTTTGGAGATCAGTCAGTTCTCTGTCTGATGTGGGGTTGCTGAACATCTTTTCCCATTCAGTAGGCTGCCTTTTTGTCTTATTGACTGTGTCCTTTGATTTACAGAAGCTTCTCAGTTTCAGGAGGTCCCATTTATTTATTGTTGCTCTCAGTATCTGTGCTATTGGTATTATATTTAGGAAGTTGTCTCCTATCCCCATGCATTGAAGGCTACTTCCCATTTTCTCTTCTATCAGGTTCAGTGTGATTGGATTTATATTGAGGTCTTTAATCCATTTGGACTTGAGTTTTGTGCATGGGGATGGATATGAATCTATTTGCATTTTTCTATATGTTGTCATCCAGTTATGCCAGCACTATTTGTTAAAGATGCTTTCTTTTTTTCCATTGTATAATTTTGGCTTTTTTAAAATAAAAAGTCAGGTGCTCATAGGTATGTGGATTAATATCTGCGTCTTCGATTTGATTACATTGGTCAACCTGTCTGTTTTTATGCCAATACCAAACTGTTTTTATTACTTTAACTCTGTAATAGAGATCAGGGATGGTGATGCCTCTGGAAGTTCCATCCAGAACTTGTTTTGGCTATCTTGAGCTATTTTGTTTTTCCATATGAAGTTAATTATTGTTCTTTCAAAGTCTGTGAAGAATTGTGCTGATGGGGGATTGAATTAAATCTATAGATTGCTTCTGGTAGGATTGTCATTTTTATTATGCTGATCCTACCTAACCAAGAGCATGGGAGATAGACTCCAGCTAAGACCCTAAGCAATGGTGGAGAGGGTGCCCAAACTTGGCCTTTCCATGTAGTCAGATTGATGGCTATATTAAATGTCACTATAGAACCTTTATTTTGCAACTGATAGAGACAGGGGCAGAAACCCACAGCAGAGCACTGGGCTGAGCTCCAAAGTCCAGTTGAAGAGTGGGAGGAGTGAGAATATGAGCAAAGAGGTCAAGACCTTCATGTGTACACCCACTGAAACAGCTTACCTAAGCTAATGGAGACTCACCAATTATGGCTGGACAGGGAAGGAATCAGCATAGGACCAAGGTAGACCCTCTGAATGTGGGTGATGGTTATATGGCTTGGGCAGACTGCAGGGCAATTGGGAGTGGCATCAGGATTTGCCCCTGATGCGTGAACTGCCTTTTTGGAACCCACTCTCTTTGGATGGATACCTTGCTCAGCCTGGATATAGTGGAGAGGGCATTGGTCCTTCCTTGGAGCAATGTGTTTTGACCTATTTGGGGAGTGGGTAGGGGGTAGGGTATAGGGGAAGGTGAAGGGGATGGGAGGACGGGAGGGAGTGGGAACTGGGATTGGTATGTAAAATGAAAAGAAAGATAGTTTGTTTTCTTTTTTAAAAAAATAAAAAAAAGAAAATGTGGCAAAAAAGAATTCTTGACATCAACTGGGCATGGTGGCACATGTGTTTAATCCCAGCACTTGGGAGCCCAAGGCAGGTTGGTCTCTGTGAGTTCAAGGTCAGCCTGGTCTATGAAGTGAGTTTCAGGGCAGCCAGGACTACACAGAGAAACCCTGATTCAAAAACCAAAAAATTTTTAGCAAGTTGAAAATTAGGGTCACAACAGGAAAAGGAGAAAGTATGCACTGAACATGCCAATCACTGGTAGGCAATCAAATGTGGAGAGATAAACCTTAGTGAGGCAATGGAACAAGCAAATGTGGAGAGATAAACCTTACATACAATTGTTGGACAAATTGGCTAGAACAACATGGAATACATGTCTGGTTCTGGACCACAGAAACTTGCTGTGTAAGGAAGGATCCCTATGACATGTACGTACATCCTCAAATTTGTACTTCAGGTTTGATACAGGCCAACCTGAAAAAACACATTTATAAATTAAAGGTAAGGTGATTACTTTCAAATAAGGGAGGTCAAAGTAGGCTTAGAGCTGTAGGACTCCAAGCTGAGCCAGTCATATCGGAGCATCATCCCAGCTGGATTTGGATCAAGTAGGTGCATGGGGGTTGTGTCTGTGGACCAGTTTGTTTTAAAAAACCTTTTAAGTATTTAACCTTTCTTCCTTCCTTCCTTCCTTCCTTCCTTCCTTCCTTCCTTCCTTCCTTCCTTTCTTTCTTTCTTTCTTTCTTTCTTTCTTTCTTTCTTTCTTTCTTTCTTTCTTTCTTTCTTTCTTTCTTCAAAGTGTTGGACCCTGAAGTCCAATGACTGAGGAGGAGTCGTCCCAAGAAAACACTCTCACACTGCAGTTGATGTAAAAGCATGAGAATTTTAATGAATTCTGTTGTGACAGCATTCAAGAAGTCAAAAGACCCTGAATAGTTGATGCAGGCTACTTTCAAAGTAAAAAACCACAGAAACAAGGGGGGAGTCTGGGGGTTGTTTTTCCAACTACTAGGATTGGCTGATTCAAAGGGCTACTAGCAATGATTGGTCTTAGCTATGGCAAGAGAGTGGTTGCTAGATCAGGCAGGGTAAGGGGGAACATCTGTGAGTCATATTAACCATATCCGAGGAACTGAGTCAATATCCCCTGATCAAGGCCGAGGGACTGAGTCAACATCTAAGGGTTATCTTGCCCCAATTCCAATAACTGAGTTCTATCCGGAGAACATCCACAAGGACACGGGGAGATAGAAAATCCCCAACATTCCAGTGCATGCATGTATAGTTGTTAGGTCCTTGGTTCCCAGGGGAGGGGGGAGCACTGCTGCTGAGAGGCCTCAGAAATAGCCTCAGAGATGTCAGAAATGGCTTTAAAGTTATCCTAGAGTTTTACAAAAGTTCTGTACATAATCATAAATATACAGAAGCAAAACTGATCAACTGTGTATATCAGTAATCCTCACTGGTGGGCTCACCATTTATAAGGAAGACATCATTCAACACATCCTGTCACAGAAACTGTCCTATTTCTACATCAAAAGGTCACCACTGGGCCTCCTTCACAAAGTCTGCTAAATAGCAAGAGGCTTTCAACCTACCAGCTAGCAAGTCGCTATGAAACTAATGACTGCCTTGTCTCTCTGTAGAGTGTGATCTAATGGCAATGTCTATATCTCATACTGACCAAAGCCCTTAAAATACAGGCAGTTAAGAATGGCCACCTCACTGGGCAGTGGTGCGCGCATGCCTTTAATCCCAGCACTCGGGAGGCAGAGGCGGGCAGATTTCTGTGAGTTCAAGGCCAGCCTGGTCTACAAGAGCTAGTTCCAGGACAGGCTCCAAAGCCACAGAGAAACCCTGTCTTGAAAAACAAAACAAAAAAACCCCAAAAAACATAAACATAAACAAAACAAAACAACAACAACAAAAAGAATGGCCACCTCTCCTTGGCCAGTCATTGTGAACGTGTGTTTAAGACAATTGAGTTAAGGGTTCACCTTGCTAATGTCAAGTGACACTAACAAGAGTCCTAGCTTCATCCACCAGATGATGCACCCCTGCTCCCAGGTCTCCAGGAGCAGGTTCTACTCCCTTCACCAGTCAGAGGGTTAAAACCACCTCCCCGCAAAGGCTTTTTGTCAGATTTTCCTTTGGGGATGACAGATGAAGTAGAAGGCCCAGCATCATCTTCTTCCTGAGGCCTTCCTGTATTTCTTCTGTAACTTCTGCCTTCTTGAATGCTGTCCCACATTTCAATCTTCTGTCTCCTTTTCCCTTCTTCAAGCTGTCTTAGTTTTTACTTACGATTTTCACCTTGGTCATTTAGATCTTCCTGCATTCTCAAACGAGCAGCTGCTAAAGCCTCTTGTCCCTTAACAACATCAGGTTCCAGAACAGCCTCAGCTTGGTTCAGCTGCCTCTGTCTCAACGCCCTCAGTCAGACTGTGAGTTTCTGGATCACAGTGTAGAGAAGGATGCAGCTGAAGAGGAGGTAGCAGTCGTAGCTGGCTGGTAGGGAACCCATTGTGACGTGGAAGAATTCTCAGGCCCTTGGTCTCCAGTGCCAGCAGCGCGGACTGAGGTTCCTTCGTGGGCTCCATGACTGCCGTTGCCGATGACTCTTTCACCGCTCTTATCCAAGTATTCTTTTTTTTTTTTTAAACGAGAACATCTAAGAGTCCAGGGGGCTGTTGTGAGTCACTAGAGGCATCCATAATGGGTATGATACCAGTGTATACTGACCATCTCTTCTGGCAAAAATGACATTTTCTTAGTGGAGTATAACCAAGAAAACAGAACACAACATTGTTGGCATGTGGTGTCACTATGTCTCCATAGAGAGGAATCATCTCCAGAAGGTTCTCCACTCACGGTTTGCACAGATGTGTCTGCCAGAATCAAGATAATCTGTTCCTTCTGGTGAGATAGTAGTCTCTGTCATTTGGTTCTTCCTGAAATGAAGTTTGTTAAACAAGCTCAAAATGATCATAAGGAGTTTTCACCCCAAAGGAGCCAATATGAAGAATACAAAAAGCTGAAAGCATCCCATTATCTGGTGGAATAAGTTACATGTGAGAAAGCAAGTGTAGTCAAATCTAAACATCCTACCAATCACATCAAATACAGAGCACAAGGCTGTAATTTTATGGGAATAGGCAACAGGATCTTTGAGTACAGTTGATAAATGTTGGACCCTATCTATTTGTCCTCCTAGGGTCTTGATATCCCCAGCGATCTGGTAATCTATTGACTGTAATTGTGGCATGTTAAAGGAGAGAGTGGTAGAAATGTCATTAATGGCCTTTCTAGACTTTTCCAGCAAGCCATTTTCATGTTCACTGTTATATAGGGTGCCTGAGTAAAAACCATGTTCAAAGGTTAGAAAGGGTATAAATTTTGGACATGTCTATCTGTCCTGAAAAATGAGTTGTAACTTCATCACATTATATATATATATATATACACACACATATATACATATACACATATGTATATAGATACATACACACGTACATACATATACATATATACATACATATACACATATATAGTCATGCAACCAGGTTCTGTAGAATAAAACGTGGAGTCCAAGGTGTTCATGGCAACATTACAGATGTTAACAATGAGGTTGAAGGTCTTCACGAAGCATGTGGTAAAGACTCTGTTGTCAAGGTCTGTGAATTGGTTTGCAAAGACTCACAGGATTGGCTTTGGTATTTAGAGCTCATTGGACAGAGAGTGGTTGGTCACAAGGGTGATGGTATGCTCCTTTGGATAGTAGACGTCCTCTGTGTTAGTCCATCTCGTCCATATGAAGGAATCAGTGGGTATAACAAATCCATCTCCAAGTTTTCTAGGTGATGGGTGCATGCGATAAGCTAATACTGCATTGTCTGTCTGTTTAGACTAAGAGTAATTGTAATGTGAAGAATTCATGCTCACACCAAGAGTATTGTCTTGGTTCAGCATGATTTTATAGCCCAAAATTTCTGTTCAAAATCTTGTGGAAAAGAGCTGAGACAGGTCTGTCTCTACTCTTTGAAAAGGAAATCTTGCCTGGATATATTCTTTTCTTTGTTCTTCTGAATAAGTTGTATCAAATAATTTTTAAGAGATCTGGTTGATTACAGCTAGTCCCTTTAAAATTTCAGCTGTGTGTCTGCTAGTATCTGCCAACAATTTCTTCAATAAAGTGAATGCCTGTTGTTGCAGAATATTTGGTTGTATCATGACACTCTGAGACTGTTAATAAAGTTAACCCTGAATCAGGGGGCAAAGCCAATGACTAGATGACTGGAATTAACGATAGATAATATAGGGTCCAGGATAAGATACAATAGAGAGGCACAGGAATGAGTAGGGAGGGGTTTAGAAAGATTTGTGGGTCCTATTGATCTGGGGAGCATGGAGAGAGGGTCAGTTGGTTGTTCCTTCTCTGCTTTCTTGATCTATCACATTTTTACCCCAATATCTGACTCCTGAGTTTTCATTAATAATAGAACAATTTAGACAAACACTTCATCTGACACCAATGTCGGGCACAAGATCATGCTAGCCAATGGTAGCTTCTGCTGCTGCTGCTGCAGGACACACCAGTTCTGCATGCTTCTGCAGCCTCCATGGTCTCTGCAGCCACCAGTTGTTGAGTACCCTGGCTTCAAGTGCTGCCAGTTGCTGTGCACCCCAGCCCAGAAAACTTCCTGCCACCCTCCTCAGTTCCAAACACCAGTGTCAGCTGCCTGGCACCAGCACTGCCATTCAGGCAGCCCCATGCCCTGGCCTCTTGCCTCACAGACTTTTCCTGCCCATCCCCCTGTGTCTGCTTCTCAGTTAGCTTGCTCCCTATCCCTGTGGGTCACTGACTTTCCCTGGGTTTGCTCCCTGGGCAACCACTATGCCAGCTCAGCTCCCTCGACACCAGCTTGTACCTGCTGGGCTTCTGCGGCTGCTGTCATTGTCACACACTCACAGTCTGGGCCCTCAGCCCCCGGCTGCATGTGAGCAACTATAGGTGCTCTCAGCCTGTCCCATGCAGCACAGCAGCAGACTTGTCACATACCTCACTAGCACAGCTCTCTGGGCACCCTGCTGTGCTACTCCTCCATCTGAGCACCGCTACTGCAACTGGCTACTCCTGCACAGCATCACCATCATTACGGCTGTGGACAAATTGAAAAGTCAATAGATCTGGAGAGACACCTGGGAAATCTTTTTTTTTGTTGTTCATCATTTTTGTATTTATTTTACATACCAACCAGTTTCCTCTCCCTCCTCTCCTCCCATTCCCTCCTCCCACTTCCCTTCTACTTCCCCATTCACTCTTCTCCTCCATCTCCATTCAGATGGAGTAAGGACTCCCATGGGAATCAGCAAAGCATAGCATATCTAATTGAGGCAGGAACAAGTTCCTTTCTACTGCATCAAGGCTGAACAAAGCATTCTATCATAGAGAATAGGTTTCAGAGAGCCAGCTCATGTATCAGGGACTGGTCCTGGTCCCACTGTTAGGAGCCCCACAAAAGACCAAGTTGCACAACTGTCACCCAGATACAGAGGGCTTAGGTCAGTCCCATGCAAGCCCCCCAACCGTCTAAACTCATGACCGTCTAAAGTCCATGAGTTTCCACAAACTCAGGTCAGCTGAGACACCTAGGAATTGTTAAGCAAGGAGATAGACTTTATTTTAAAAAATCTTTCCTGGGGATGGAGAGATAGCTCAGTGGTTAAGAGCACTGGCTGCTCTTCCAGAGGTCCTGAGTTCAATTCCCAGCAACAACATGGTGGCTCACAACCATCTGTAATGAGATCTGGTGCCCTCCTCTGGCGTGTGGGCATACATGGAGGCAGAATGTTGTATACATAATAAATAAATAAATCTTAAAAAAAACTTTCCCATGTCAAGAATGAGGAACATTATTACAATGCAGGGAGTTAGGACTTTGTATATTTCTACAATATATAGCTTGAAAATGGAAAAAAATAAATGAAGGGATTAACAACTTATGTGGGATTGAAATAATGTTGATTATAATTATTATCAGTTTGGTAATTCATATTCTATCATTAAAAAGTGGATTGATAACTGTGCCATAAATGAAAAACTGACTGATAAAATACAAACCTTAGAAAGATCTACTAGTAAAACTAAGAAAACTATTCACATAGAGACAGAGAAATTTAGAGCAGAACTAACTGCACCATTGCATGATGAAACTGAAGAGAAGTGGCTCAAGGTTATTAGAAAACCAACCTTAGTTTATCCAGTATCCATATAAGAATGATCACCAGATACTAGGTACCTCCAAGGCTATATAGAAACTAACTAGAATCCTGTAGAAATGTTAGATTTGAGGCAATTTAAGGAAGTGATGGTTTCATATGGTATGAACTCATCCTGTGTGAAGCAGATGGTAAATTCATGAGCAACTCAAAACAGTACTTTTTCCAAGACTGTAAAGATTTAGCTACAGAGCAATATTGGAATCTGGTCCTCAGTTACAGTGGAGAATATGGTGGAAAGAGGCAGCTACAACAGAATAGGGTTAGAGGTGTTAATATTTTCCAAGGTCAGTTTCTTGGTGAAGGCCAATATGCTGATTTGCAAAACAGTTTGGATTTGATGATCACACCTTGGCCCTGTGACATACAGCAGCTTTGAATGCTTGGGACAAGGTTGAAGAATCATTGAAGAGGACTGTCATTTACTAAAATTATACAAGGCCTAAAAGAAGTCTTCACTGATATTTTTTATGCAAAGATTGACTTTAGCTATAAATAGAATAATATAAGATCCTACGTTAGACAAATATTTATTGAATATTTGGCTTTTGAAAATGATAATTCAGAATGCAAAGGTGTGATTATGTCCTTACAGGCAAGATCAGCACCCATAGATGGATGGATCTGAAATACAGCTGATATTGGACCTTACACTTACGATGCTACTTTGATAGGAGAAGTGATTTTGAAAAATTTTTTAAAAATTAAAATATCAGATATTTTAATTGTGGTAAATAAGGACATCTAAAAAAAAGGATCATAGGCAAAGCATTCCTAGAAATGTTCTTTTTCTGGAGATAATCCAAACAGAAGGCCCAAGCCTTTTAGAGTATGCAGAAGGCATGACAAAGGCCAGTATTGGACTAATGAATACAGATCGACAAGGGACAGGCAAGATAAACCTTTGCCATTGGGAAATGTCTTAGTGGATCTCTCACAGGCCTCAATATCAAATTTGATTCAATCTTTGCCTGTCAGCATTGAAGAAACTCATCCACAGAGCAATTAAAAGACTTAATGCCTGTTGTTAAAAAACCATACTGCTCTGGATGTGATCAAGAACAGAACAGTTTCAGGAGATAAAACAAAAATTTCAAGAGAGACCAGAAATTTTGTTTTGACCAAGTATTTTGGAAAACTGCTATAAATGATCAGAGACGAAAGCTAAAAATACTAATAAATGGCTTTAAAATGAAAGGATTATTAGACACAGGTGCAGATATAAAAATAACTTCACCAAAGTCTTGGCACCCAGATTGGCCTCTTCAGGAGATAAATATTCAGTTTTTAGATGTTAGAACTTTTCCTCAGGAAAAAAAGGTACAAGGTAGGTCAAGTGCATAGGACCAGAAGGACAGATAGGAAAATTAAAACCATATGTGCATAACACAACAATGAATTTATGGGGATGTGTTTGGTTGTAGCAATGGAAAACACAGATTTTAAGATTCCTCCAATCTTAGAAACAAACCATAAAATAAATAATGCTTCTGAGAAACATATTTAATGGT
This sequence comes from Ondatra zibethicus, assembly GCA_004026605.1. Lineage (NCBI taxonomy): Eukaryota > Metazoa > Chordata > Mammalia > Rodentia > Cricetidae > Ondatra > Ondatra zibethicus. The sequence continues at coordinate 19,436 of PVIU01022088.1, read as the reverse complement.
ATTATCAAGAACAGTCACAGGCTGTTTGGGTTGTACATAAGCAGGGTACAACAGCTGTTGATCTTTCAAAGGTACCAACAGCCCTACCTTTAAAATGGTTAACTGACAAACCTGTGTTGGTGGAACAATGGCCTTTGACATCAGAAAATTTACAAGAACTAGAACAGCTTGTATAGGCGCAGCTATTGAGGAATCAACCAGTCCTTGGAATTCTCTTTTGTCATTAAAACGAAATCTGGAAAATGGAGAATAGTAACAGATCTGAGAGATATAAATAAGGTGATTCAGCCAATGGGCTCTTTATAACCTGGAATTCCCTTGCCTTCTCTGTTATCTAAATGATGGTTTATTACAGTGATTGTTTTAAAAGACTTTTTTTTTTTACTCTACCTTTACAAAAATAGGATAGAGGAACATTTGCCTTCATAGAACCTACTTATAATAATTTCCAACCTGTTAAAAGGTTCCATTGGAAAATTCTTTCAAAAGGAATGTTAAACAGCCCCACCTTGTATCAATATTTTTACATCAGTCATTAGAAATAATTTGTAAACAGTTTCCTCAATTTATAATTTGACATTATATGGATGATATCTTACTGGCTGAATCAGATGCAGATACCTTAGAAAAATGTTTGAGTTTTTCATCATCTGTATAAATTTCCTAGATATTATGAATATAGCAAAAATGAACATAAATGTGTCCTATAGTAAAACACAAATAACTTTGGATATATGTTCCCTGCAGTGTTTACTGTATATCATGGTGTGGGAAGCCCTTCTGTATATGTGTTACTTTTATTGGTTAATAAAGAAGCTGCTTTTGGCCAAAGGCATAACAGAGTATAGCCAGGCTGGAAGAGGTATATATAGAGAGAAAGTAGGCAGAGTCAGAGAGAAGCCATGAAGCCACCACAGAAGACAGATGCATCTTCTGGAGCCCTCCAAAACTTTGCAAGTAGGCCACAACCTCATGGTGATGCACAGATTAATGGAGATGGCTTAGTTTAGGATATAAGAGCTAGCTAGAAATACACTTAAGCTATTGGCCAAACAGTATTGCAAATAAAAAAAAAGAAAAACGTTTGATGATTAATGATTTCAAAAAACTGCTGGGCGATATTAACTGGCCATGGCTCACAACTGTATTAACTACTCAAGAACTAAGTAAACTTATTCCAAACTTTATAAGGTGATAAGGATTTTCTTGGAAATAGTCCAGGAAAATTATCAGTTGAGGCTTAGAGAGAATTGGCTCTGTTAGAAAAGAAATTACAGGATGTATAAGTAGATTGCTTGGATCCAGAGCTTGTTTGCATCATAGTTAGTCTATGTTCTATTCATTCTCCCATAGCAATTCTAATGCAGAGAGAAGATAATAACTTAGAATGGATATTTTTAGCACAAAACATAAAAAATTGCCAGGCGGTGGTGGCACATGCCTTTAATCCCAGCACTCGGGAGGCAGAGGCAGGCGGATATCTGTGAGTTCAAGGACAGCCTTGTCTACAAGAGCTAGTTCCAGGACAGGCTCCAAAGCTACAGAGAAACTTTGTCTCGAAAAACCCAAAAAAAAAAAAAAATTAAAGACATATGTAGAAACGATTTCTGAATTGATTCTGCAAGGAAAATTGAGACTTCATCAATTAACAGGAAGAGACCCAGCAGAAATTGTCATATTGTTTACTAATGCTGAAAGTTCTTCAATATGAGCAGAAAATGAACATTAACAGCTTGTAGTAATTTCATTTTCTTGTTTTGTTTTTTTTTTAAGGAAAATTTTCTTTTAAGCTTGTAGTAATTTCTTTGGAGGGATTAACAATGAAAGAATTAAAAAATAAAAGAAATAAAGTCAAAGTTAGGTACCCTCCTAGTCAGTCAAGGACCAAAAGATAAAGGGGAGCAACATATGGGCACCATGACCCATGACTCACCAGCTAGCCCACCCGAGATAGCCAAAATAGGAGTGATAAAGAAGGGCAGTAAGACCCTGCCAAACACAGTGTCCTCATCATGTCTGTTTTTGTGAAATCCAAAGTGAAACAAATCACTGCGCCCCAAAATAACTCTATGCTCTATATGAGTTAACCAATGAAATACTTGTTGCTGGGTACCCTAAAGCTGCCTGCCCCAAAATCCTATATAAACTGCTTTGTTCTCTGAGCCTGGCGTGCTCAGCAACCCGATTGCTGCAGCATCCGCAGGCCTGTGTAACCAACTAATAAACGCCTCTTGCTTGTGCAGCCGAAGTCTACTGGAGTCTTCTCTTGGTGGGGAGCGTCTGCTGGAGGGTCTCCCCCTACCCGGGGTCTCTTCAACAACAAATATCCCAAAAGCTAGAGACTTCACTTTATAAAATTATAACTAATTATTAGTAATTAGTAATCTAATAATTAGATTCTCCCTTATATAGTAAAGGGAATACCAATTTCTGGAGCTCCTACATTCTATACTGATGCAAGTAAATCAGGAAAGTCAGGTTATATATGTCAGGAAAAATAAGTAAATTGGCTCTAAGTCCTTATGATTCAGTTTAAAATCAATCAGAATTATATGCTATTTTTATGGTATTCTTAGATTTTCCAGAATCTCTTAATACAGTTACTGTTTCTCAATATACAAAAAAGTCATTTTACATGTTGAAACCACTAAACTTATTCCAGATGATTCAGAAGTAATTTTGTTATTTATTTAGTTATAACAAGTAACCGGAAATAGAAACCATCCATTGTATATAACATATATCTGATTCCACATAGGTTTACCAGGTCCTTTGGCATAAGGTAATGATGAAATTGATTAGCTATTAATAGGAAATGTGCTAGAAGCCTCAGAATTTCACTTGGCAAGAAGCCAAGGAAATTATAAGGAAATGTTCTACTTATTCTTTGCATAACCAAACTCCATTACATTAAAGGAAGTAACCCAAAAGGTACTCAAAGAAATGAAATTTGTCACAATGCAGACACTAAGAGAGACTTACATAGATCTAATCTACATGGGAAGTAGAAAGTATAAAAAGACAAGATCTCCTGAGTAAATTGGGAGCATGGGGACCTTGGGGGAGGGTTGAAGTGGGGAGGGGAGAGGCAGGGAGGGGAGCAGAGAAGAATGTAGAGCTCAATAAAAATCAATAAAAAATAAAAAAGAAATGAAATTTGTCAAATATATGTGTTTCATTTTGCAGAGTTTGGTAAATTAATGTGAACCACACTATAGATATATATTCAGGAATTCAATGGGCAACTGATTTAAGTTCTGAAAAGGCCAATTCTATAATTAGACATTAGAATTTGTATCCATTATGGGGATACCTATACAAATTAAGATTGAAGTCAGGGATTGTGATCCCTCCAGAAGTTCCTTTATTGTACAGGATTGTTTTGGCTACCCTGAGTCTTTTGCTTTTCCATATGAAGTTGAGTATTGTTCTTTTGAGGTCTGCGAAGAACTTTTGCTGGGCATTGCATTGAATCTGTAGACTGCTTTTGGTAAGATTTCCATTTTTACTGTGTTTATTCTACCTACCCAAGAGCATGGGAGATCTTTCCATTTTCTGATGTCTTCTTCAATTTTTTTCTTCAAAGATTTAAAGTTCTTGTCATATAGGTCTTCTACTTGTTTGGTTAGAGCTACTCCAAGATGTTTTATGTTATTTGTGGCTATTGTGAAGGGTGATATTTCCCTGATTTCTCTCTCAGCCCATTTATCATCTGTATATAGGAGGGGCTACTAATTTTTTTTCGAGTTAATCTTGTATCCTGCTATATTACTGAAAGTGTTTGTGTGCTGTAGAAGTTCTTTGGTAGAATTTTTGGGATCGCTTATGTAAACTATCATTTATCTGCAAATAGTGAGTGTTTTACTTAAGTTTTTCTGATTTGTATCCCCTTGATCTCCTTTTGTTGTCTTATTGCCCTAGCTAGAACTTCATGTACTATATTGAATAGATATGGAGAGAGTATACAACCTTGTCTTGTTCCTGATTTCAGTGTGATTGCTTTGAGTTTCTGGTGTGAGAAGTCCTTCTGTATATGTGCTGCTTTTATTGGTTAATGAACAAATAATGTTTTGGCCAGTGGCTTAGCAAAATAGAGCTAGGCAGGAAAACCAAACTGTATGCTGGGAGAAAGAAGGTGGAGTCAGAGAAAATCCATGTAGCTCCACCAGAGACAGACACTGGATTGAACTTTATCTGGTAAGCCACAACCATGTAGTGATACACAAATTAATGGGGATGTGTTAGTTTAGGATAAGAGTTAGCCAGAAATATGCTTAAGCTATTGGCCAAACAGTATTGCAAATAATGTAGTTTCTGTGTAGTTATTTTGGGGCTGAGCAGCTGGGAATGAACTAGCAACCTCCACCAACAAATTGGTGTGACAACGTGGGCGACTATATCCACATAAAACCTGAGAAAGCTTAAAAAAATTTTAGACACCAAAGAACAGAATTAAGCATGGCTTTTTGGTAGCAGCATTTTTGCTGGTAGGCTTTGTTTGCTAGAAGCAAGAAGAAGCATGATTCTTTTTTTTAAAGTTTATTTTATTACTTAAAAAAATCTAAATTCCCACTCTCTCCCCTCCTCTCAATCCCTCCCCACGCCCTTCCACCCCTCCCCCTCCAATCCTAAGAGAGGACAAGGCACCCTGCCCTGTGGAAAGTCCAAGGCCCTCCCTACTACATCTAGGCTGAGCAAGGTATACATCCAAAGAGAATAGGATCCCAAAAAGCCAGTACAAGCAGTTGAGACAAATCCCAGTACCACTGTCAGTGGCCCCTCAGTCTGCCCCTTCTGTCAACCACATTCAGAGGGACTAGTTTGATCCCATGCTCATTCACTCCCAGTCCAGTTGGAGTTGGTGAGCACTCATTAGGTCAGGCAAACTGTCTCAGTGGGTGAACCCCTCATGGTCTTGACCTCCTTGCTCATATTTTCACTCCTTCCACTCTTCAACTGGACCTTGGGAGCTCAGTCCAGTGCTTCAATGTGGTTTTCTGCCTCTGTTTTCATCTGTTGTTGGACAAAGGTTCTATGGTGGTATTTAAGATAATCATCAGTCTGACTATAGGGCAAGGCCAGTTCAGGCACCCTCTCCTCTATTGCTTAGGGTCTTAGCTAGGGTCATCCTTGTGGATTCCTGGGAATTTTTCTAGGGTCAGGTTTCTTGCTAACCCCATAATGGCTCCCTCAATCAAGATATCTCTTTCCTTGCTCTCATATCTGTCCTTCCTCCATCTTGACTATCCCATTCCCTCAAGTTCTCCTCAACCCTTCGCTTCTCCCCTTCCTTCTACCCCCTCCTCCATGCTCCCAATTTTGTCAGGCGATCTTGTCTGTTTCCAATTCCCAGGTGGGTCTATATATGTTTTTCTTTGGGTTCACCTTATTACTTAGCTTCTCTAGGATCATGAACTATATGCTCAGAGTCCTTTGTTTATGGCTAGTATCCACTTATGAGTGAATACATAGCATATTCATTTTTTTGGGTTTGGGTTACCTCACTCAGAATAGTGTTTTATAATTCTATCCATTTGCATGCAAAATTCAAGATGTCATTGTTTTTTTCACCACTGATAGTACTCAAATGTGTAAATGTGCCATACTTTCTTTATCAATTCTTTAGTTGAGTGGCATCTATGTTGTTTCCAGGTTCTGGCTATTACAAATAATGCTGCTATGAACATAGTTGGTATGGGACAATGGTCTGTATTCTGTCAATAATATTTTAAATAAACGCTGATTGGTCAGTAGCCAGGCAGGAAGTAGAGGCAGGACAACCAGACCGGAAGTAGAGGCAGGTCAATGAGAACAGGATAATTCTGGGAAGAAGGAAGTCCTAGTCTGCAGTTGTGACCCAGCCACAGAAGAAGCAATATGTCACTGCCTCGCTGAATAAGGTACTGAGCCACGTGGCTAACATAGATAAGAATAATGGGTTAATATAAGTTATAAGACTTAATAAGAAGCCTGAGCTAATGGGACAATAAGTTTATGACTAATGTAGAGCTCTGTGTGATTTCTTTGGGACTTAATGATTACAGGGACCAGGCAGGAAAGAAATCTCAGACAACAAATGGCACCCACGTGGACAACTGCATCCACATAAAGCCTGAAAGAGCACGGGAAGTAATTCTAGACAAAAAAGAATAGAGTTAAGCAGTTTATTGATAGCAGCATTTTCTCAGGTGGGCTCTGTTTGCTACAGGCAATGCATCTCATTTAATAGAGGCTTCCTGACTCAGCTTTAGCTGTAAAACCTTGCAGCTCTTTTAAGAAGTCCTGCCACAAAACACTTGAATGGTGTTGATGAAAAGCTGACTGCCTCAGAATTCTACAAGTCTTTGAAGAAGAAGAATTAATACCAATACTCCTCAAATTATTCCACACAATAGAAACAGAAGGAACATTGACAAATATGTTTTATGAGGCTACAATAAACCTGATACCCAAACCACAGAAAGACAATACTAAGAAAGAGAATTACAGAGCACTCTCACTCATGAACATTGATGCAAATATACTAAAAAAAATACTGGTAAATTGAATCCAAGAACACATCAGAACAATCATCCACCATGACCAAGTCAGATTCATCCTACAGATGCAGGGATGGTTCAACATATGTCAATGTAATCCACCATATAAAAAAAAGCTGAAAAATAAAAACCACATGATCATCTCATTAGATGCCAAAAAAGCCTTTGACAAAATACAACATCCCTTCATGATAAACGTCTTGGAGAGAGCAGGGATACAAGGAACATACCTAAACATAATAAAGGCAATATACAGCAAGCCAACAGCAAATATCAAACTAAAAGGAGAGAAACTCCCAGAGATTCCACTGAAATAAGGAACAAGACAATGTTGTCCACTCTCTTCATATCTATTCAATATAGTTCTTGAGGTCCTAGCTAGAGCAATAAGACACCAAAAGGAGATCAAGGGGATACAAATTGGAAAAGAAGTCAAACGCTCACTGTTTGCTGATGATATGATAGTTTACATAAGTGATCCCAAAAATTCTACCAAGGAACTTCTACAACTCATAAACACCTTCAGCAACGTAGCAGGATATAAGATTAACTAAAAAATCAGTAGCCCTTCTTTATACAGATGATAAAAGGGCTGGTGAAGAAATCAGAGAATCAACACCCTTCACAATAGCCACAAATAGCATAAAATATCTTGGAGTAACTCTAACCAAACAAGTGGAAGATGTGTATGACAAGAACTTTAGAGACTCCTAGGACAGAGAGGGCCAGAGGAAACAAGCTCCACCGGGAGGAGAAGCCAGGAGCAAATCCAGCCCTGGGAGCCAACCCAGTCCTGGGACACTGGCAGACCAGGATTGAGCCAACGACCTAACTCAGAGTCTGCGACCTCCACCAGAACTGGAGTGGGACTGAACCAGTTAGCTAAGACACAGAGAGAACAAGCTCCACTAGGAGCAGAAGCCAGGAACAAACCCAGTCCCAGGACACGGGTGGATCAGGACTGAGCCAGTGACCAGCTCCAGAGTCAGCGATCTCCACCACAACAGATCCAACTCCAAGCCAGGGATATCTGCAGGAGGAGATCCAGACCAAGATTTATAGAAACAGATCAAAGCCAGAAGCCTAGGCCAAATTAGGACTGAGACAGCAAACTCCAAGGGAGCAGACCAAAGCACAGGAGCACTGAGCTACCTCCAGGAACAGGAATAACCAACAGAGTAGAACTGTGACACTGACTGTACCATGAGGAGCAACCATCTGAGCTTTGGATTCACTGGCACCTAGAATATTATTCAACAGAATCTCAGAAAGCCCCAACCACACCTATTAGAGGAAAAGATGAGTAGAAAAGGTAAGATCACATGCTACACCACAAAGAGCAACACAATACCAATAAAACCTAAAGACCCTACAAAAGCAAGACCTGAACAACCAAATGTGGATGACCCAGAAGAAAATGATCTAAAAAATAACCTCAAGAGAATGTTCGAAATTCTTAAAGTTGAAATGAGAAATTACCTTAAAGAAATGGAGGAAAAAAAAACAAAAAATGGGAAGATATTAGCAAATCACTTAAAGAAAATCAAGAAAAAGAACTCAAACATATAAAAGAAACTATTCAGGACTTGAAAACTGAGATAGAAAAAATAAAGAAAACACAAACCAAAGGAATTATAAAAACAGAAATCATGAGAAAAAGATCAGGAACCACAAATGCAAGCATGAACAACAGAATAAAGAAAATTACAAGAAATGGAAGAGAAATCTCAAGTGATGAAGATACAATAGAGGAAATAGTCTCATCAGTTAAAGAAAACATTACATCTAACAAAAGCTTCACCCAAAATATCCATAAAATATGGGACATCATAAAAAGGCTAAATCTATTTGCTAGTATTTTATTTAGTATTTTTGCATCAATGTTCATGGGTGAGATTGGTCTGTAATTCTCTTTCTTAGTATTGTCTTTCTGTGGTTTGGGTATCAGGGTAATTGTAGCCTCATAAAAAGAGTTTGACAATGTTCCCTCTGTTTCTATTGTGTGGAATAATTTGAGGCGTATTGGTATTAGTTCCTCTTTGAAAGTCTTGTAGAATTCTGAGCTGAAACCATCTGGTCCTGGGCTTTTTTTGTTTGGGAGATTTTGATGACTGTTTCTATTTCTTCAGCAGTTATAGGTCTGTTTAATTTGCTTATCTGGTCTTGGTTTAATTTTGGTAAGTGATATTTATCCAGAAAGTTGTCCATTTCCTTTAAGTTTTCCAATTTTGTGGAGTACATGTTTTCGAAATATGACCTGATGATCCTCTGTATTTCCTCCGTGTCTGTTGTTATGTCCCCTTTTTCATTTCTGATTTTGTTAATTTGGATATTCTCTCTCTCTGCCTTTTGGTTAGTTTGGATAAAGGTTTGTCTATTTTGTTGATTTTCTTGAAGAACCAACTTTGTCCCATTCATTCTTTGTATTGTTTTCTTTGTTTCTATTTTGTTGATTTCAGCTCTCAGTTTGATTATTTCCTGCCATCTAGTTCTCTTAGGTGAGTTTGCTTCTTTTTGTTCTAAAGCTTTCAATTGTTCTGTTAATTCACTAGTGTGGGATTTTTCCAGCTTCTTTATGTAGGCATTTAGTGCTATGAACTTGCCTCTTAACACTGCTTTCATTGTGTCCCATAAATTTGGGAATGTTGTGTAGTCATTTTCATTGAATATTAGGAAGTCTTTAATTTCCCCTTTTGTTTCTTCCTTGACCCATTGATGATTCAGATGAGCACTGTTTAATTTCCATGTGTTTGCGGGTTTTCTGGATTTGGTATTGCTGTTGACTTCTAGTTTTAAAGCATGGTGATCTGATAAGGTACATTGGGTTATTCCATTTTTTTGGTATTTGTTGAGGTTTGTTTTGTTACCGAGTATGTGGTCAATTTTTGAGTCCATGAGGTGCTGAGAAGAAGGTATATTCTTTTCTGCTTGCATGGAATATTCTATAGATGTCTGTTAAGTCCATATGAGTCATAACATCTATTAGTTCTCTTATTTCTCTGTTCATTTTTTTTGTCTGATTGACCTGTCCAGTGGTGAGAGGGGAGTGTTGAAGTCTCCCACTATCAGTTTGTGGGGTTTAATATATGATTTAAGCTTTCGAAGTGTTTCTTTGACATATGAAGGTGCCCTTGTATTTGGAGCATTGATGTTCGATATTGAAATTTCCTCTTGATGGATTTTCCCTGTGACTAATATGAAATGTCCTTCTTTGTCTCTTTTGACTGATTTTAGCTTGAAGTCTATTTTGTTAGATAGTAGGATAGCTACACCTGCTTGTTTCTTAGGTCCATTTGATTCTTATATTTTTTCCCAACCTTTTACTTTGAGATGATGTCTGTCTTTGAGGTTGAGATGCGTTTCTTGTATGCAGAAGAGGGATGGGTTGTGTTTTCGTATCCAATCTGTTAGCCTGTGCCTTTTTATGGGTGAGTTGAGTCCATTTACATCAAGGGATATTAATGACCAGTGGTTGCTATCTTCTGTTAATTTAGTATTCATTGTTGGTGATGTTATTTTGTGCGTTTTTTCTTCTTTGGGATTTGCTTTAATGAGATCATCAATTGTGTGTGTTTTTGTTGGTGTAGCCATCTTCCTTGGGTTGGAGTTTTCCTTCTAGTAGTTTGTGTAGGGCTGGGTTTGTGGCTAGGTATTGGTGAAATCTAGATTTGTCATGGAATATCTTGTTTTGTCCTTCTATGGTGATTGAAAGTTTTGCTGGGTATAGTAGCCTGAGCTGGCATCCCAGGTCTCAATGTCTGCATAATGCTTGACCATGACCTTTTGGCTTTCATTGTCTCCACTGAGAAGTGAGGTGTAATTCTGATAGGTCTGCCTTTATATGTTACTTGGCCTTTTTCCTTTGCAGCTCTTAATATTCTTTCTTTACTCTTTATGTTTAGTGTTTTGATTATTATGTGGTGAGAGGACTTTTTTTGGATCCAGTCTATTTGGTGTTCTGTAAGCTTCTCGTATCTTCATAGGCATATCTTTCTTTCTTTAGGTAGGGAAAATTTCCTTCTACGATTTTGTTAAATAAATTTTCTGTGCCTTTGAGTTGACTTTCTTCTTCTTCTTCTGTACCTATTATTCTACGATTTGGTCTTTTTATGTTGTCCCATATTTCCTCGGCTCCCTCTGTCCTAAGAGTCTTGTTCAATTCCACTCCTGTGGAATTTGTTGCCCAAAGTGGAGTTCCTTGCTTCCGGCCAACTTTGGCTTAAGTTACCAGCTTTGACCTGTATCTGTAAGTCCTAGGCTGGGTTCCCACCTGCAGAAGTCCCTGGGTTGGAGTTCGGCCTGGAAGGTTTCTGGTTCCGGTCTACTGCATGGGAGGTTCTAGGCTCGGGTGCGCCCGAACCGGCAGGGGACCTGCCTGCTTCCTCAGAGGTCTCAGAATCGCGCTGGGACCCACAGGGGTTCCAGGTTCCTGCCTCTTCCCTTTGATGTCTCAGACCAATGCCGGAACCCACAGGGGATCCGGCTCAAACCTACTCTCTCTGAGGTCCCAGATTTGCGCCTGGCCCCGTCGAGATCTCTGGTTCCTGCCCATTCCCTCGGAGGACCCAGCCTCACTCATGCCTAGGCTGACAGAGGTCCTGGCTCCGGCCTAGTTCCTGGGGGGTCCTAGACTCTCTCCCAGACCCGCAGGGGTGTTGGCCTATGTCCACTCCCTTGAAGGTCCCCGATTCACGTCCAGACCCTCAGCAGTCTCTGTCTCTGGCTCACTTGCTCAGCGGTTACTCCCTTGTACCTGTTCTGGTGGGGGTCGCTGGCTCTGGTTCTGGTTGCTGGGTCAATCCTGATCCTCTCGTGTCCTGGGACCAGGTTTGCTCCTGGCTTCTGCTCTTGGTGGAGCCCATTCTCTCCTTGTCCTAGGTAACTGGTTCAGTCCCACTCCGGTTCCCATGGACGCGGACTCTGAGTCAGGTCGTTGGCTCAATCAGTGTCCCAGGACTGGGTTGGCTCCTAGGGCTGGATTTGCTCCTGGCTTCTGCTCCCGGTGGAGCTTGTTTCTGCTAGCCTTACTTTTTAATAAATTGTGTGTGTTTGTTTATTTTGTTGCAGGGGATTGAACCCAGAACTTTCTGCTTACCAAGCATGTATTCTACCACTGACCTATCTGCCCAACTCTCCTAAGTAGTTTTAATTATTGAGATAAGATTACTAACAGAGAGGAAGAATGGGCAGACTGGGTAATCCCACAGGTGGGGAAGAGAAGGGACCAATAGAGGGGCCATAAAGATGGGACAGAGAACAGCAGCATGGAGGCCCAGTGAGAAGAGAGGGCTTATTTTGGTTTTTATTGTTTTAAGATGGGGTCTCGGGGTCTCACTATGCATCCCCTGGCTGAACAGGCTACTCTAGAATTCACGGATATCCACCTGCCTCTGCCTCCTGAGTACTATGATCAAAGGCAAGCAGCACCACACCTGTCTGAAGAGACAGTTTTGAGAAGGGACAAATGACCATCTAGAACAAATGAGGGCTTAAAAATGACATTTATTGTCCTGTAAGATAGTTCAGGGGGCAAGGGTGCTTGCTATCAAGCCTAAAATCTGAGCTCAACTTCAAGGACCCACATGACTGAGGGAAGAGAGCCAATTCCCACAAATTATCCTCTGAGCTCCACATGCACACAAACACACACATGCACACGTACACACGAACACACACACACAAACACACAAAAACAATCAAAAATTTAAACTATATCTGAGAATAGTAACATGAGCATCGCTGATGACACTAACAAGACAATTTGGTGTGGAGCAGTGAGGAGAAGAGAAGGCGAGAAGGGTTGGAAAGATGGGCCAGCAGTTAAGAGATCTGCTCCCCACAGGATCTGGGCTCAATTTTAGCATTCACATGGTAGCTCACAACAACCTATAACTGCAGTCTAAGGGGATCCACCGCCCTCTTCTGGCCTCTGTGGGTACTGCACATACATGGTGCACAGACATGCAGGGAAATCATCCATACATATAAAATATATAATTTTCTAAAAAGAAAATGCAAAGCAAAGACAGACACAGGAAAGACATAGAAAACTTAGCAGGTAGAGATCATTAAAGCAATCTCACTCCCTGTTACAGGCCAAGCCCTCTGAAGGACATGAGGACCTCCAGCAGGTAAACCTCTCCGTCTCCTGTTTGTCATGTGCCTGAATGACCCTGCAGTCTCCTCTCAGATTCTCCCTGCTGAGGAGCCTCGGCCTGCCTGCAGCTTTGCCTCTGCCCTAGCAGTGCCCAAGGCTGCTCCAAAGGGCTGCTTTGTCACGCTAGGCAGTCTGGCCTGGCTCTTCTGGATCATAATTAGTGCTGCTGCTAACAATGCTTGGCCCCTGAAGAATAGCAACCTGGGAAATTCTGATACTTCCAATTTTCTCCCTCAGTGCTTTTCCAGATATAATTTCCTAGCCAATATCTTGTGGTCCCAGTTGCCTCCTAACCAGGGAGAATTAAGCCTGGCTTGGATGCCACTCCAGGGGGCCCAATCAGTTAGCAGAAGACACCTCCTGGCCATTATCACGACACTATCATATCGACCAGACACCGACTTTGGAGCAGGCCGAGCGAGGGTTGCTATGAGGAAGAGATGGGGGAGCCAGGCCATTTCTGCACAGCACACAATAGTGTGACAAGAGGCACAATCAGAAGTGGACGCGTGTAGAAAGAGGCACCTTCTCAGCTGAGCTCTGGGTTTCCAGAAGAGGGGAGGCTTGAGCATCTGCTCTCTCCAAATAAGGAACCTGTATGGTGCCCCAGGCTCCAGAGGTGAGAACCTCAGCAGCCAGTGTCCTGACCGCTGCTCTGTGGCCTGGCGCTCTGAAATGAGCCCCAGCTAGTCACTGTCCCAGAAATGTCTAATCCTGGTCAGTATCTGGGAAAAGTACTCAGCTCCGAGAAGCATTTCATTGTTCTAGATGTATTTGTTTTCATTTTATGTGCATGGGTGTTTGCCTGCTTGTATGTCAGTGCACCAGGTTTGTGTGTATTGCCTGAAGAGGCCAGAAAGGGCATTGGTCCTCTGGAACTAGAGTGATAGACAACTGTCAGAGGCCTTGTGTGTGCTGGGTATCAAACCCAGATACTCTGGAAAAGCAGTTAGTGCCCTTAACCACTCAGTCACTTCAATGGTTTTATATCCATATATATTATTATAGCCCCCTCAGAGAAGTGTCTCCATCTCCCAGGTCTGGTTACCTTATCTCATTACTCCAATGTGTCTCCAGCTTTGGAGCAGGGGGCAGTACCTCAGGGTCTTAAAAGAAAGGCTAAAGGTAGGCAGAGTATTTCATCAGGATTGCCGACTCCCCAGTAACCACACAGAGACGTACTATTAATTATAAATGCTGGGCTGCTAGCTTAGGCTTATTACTAACTAGCTCTTATAACTTAAGCGAGCCCATATTTCTTATCTACACTCGACCACGTGGCTATACCTTTTTTCAGCATGGCATACTTATCTTGCTTCTCTCTACGTCTCACTGCTGACCCCACCCTCTGTTTTCTGTGCTTTCTTTTTCTCCACAAGTCCCGCCCAACCTTTCCCCATCTAGCCATTAGCCAGTCAGCTCTTTATTAATCAGTGAGAGTACTACATATTCATATTGTACATAAAGATTGTTCCATAGAAGATGAAAGATACTTTTGGTTGGAACTCCATAGGGGCAAGACTAAACCATCAACCTAGACCAGAGGTGGTCTGAGACAGTGATTTCCAAAAGAGCAGGACTGAGCCAGCAACCTAGACCAGAGCAGGCCTGAGGTGGTGAGCTCCATGGGAGCAAGACTGAACCAGATACCTAGGCCAGAGTGGGCCTGAGAAAGCTAGCTCCATGGGAGTGGGAGAGGATCCAGGCCAGGGACATTTGCAGACACAGGACTGAGCCAGCAACCTGGGCCAGAGCAGACCTGAGATAGCGAAATCCACAGGAACAGTTACAGGGGGGTAGCCACTGAGCAAGTGGGCCAGAGACAGAGACTGTTGCTGCCCGGATGTGAATCTGGGACCTTCAAGGGAGTAGACCTAAACTAGGACCTCTGTGGGTCTAGGCATGAGTCTAGGACCTCTGAGGAAGTAGGCAGGAACCAGAGATCTCTGTGGGTCCAGGCTTGAGTCTGGAACCTCAGAAGGGGTAGGCCTGGGCCAGGACCTCTGTGGGTCCAGGCGGTGGTCTGGAACATCAAAGGGAATAGGCAGGAACCAGAAACCTCTGCGGGTTCCAGTGTGAGTCTGGGACCTCTGAGGGAGTAAGCCTGAAACTCTGCAGGTCTGGGCGCCTGGGAACTCTGAGGGAATAGATCAGAGCCAGAGTCCTTCACAGGACCAACCCCAAGCCAGGGACCTCTGCCGAATCAGATCCAGACCAGGGACATTTACAGAAACAGGTCTGAGCTGACAACCTAGGATAGATCAGGCCTGAGACAGGAAACTCCACAGGAGTGGAGCAAAGCCGGGGAGCACTGAGCAACCTCCAGGAACACGGAGTTACCAATGTGGTAACTAGAACTGTGGCACTGACTGTACCATGAGGAACAACCATCTGAGCCTTGGATTCATTGGCACCTAGAAGATTAATCAACAGAATCACAGACAGGCCCAACCACACCTATCAGAGGAAAAGATGAGTAGAAAAGGTAAGAACACATGCAACACCACAAAGAACAACACAACACCAGTAAAACCTAAAGACCCTACAACACCAAGACTTGAACAGCCAAATATAGATGAGGCAGAAGAAAATGACCTAAAAAATAACTTCAGGAGAATGTTTGAAAGTCTTAAAGAGGAAATAAGAAATTCCCTCAAGGAAATGGAGGAATAGACAAACAAAAAATTAGAAGACATCAGCAAATCCTTTAAAGAAAACCAAGAAAAAGCAATCAAACATATGAAAGAAACTATTCAAGACTTGAAAACTGAAAGAGAAAATAAAGAAAACACAAGCTGAGGGAATTATAGGAACAGAAATCATGAGAAAATTATCAGGAACCACAAACACAAGCATGAACAGCAGAATACAAGAGATGGAAGAGAGAATCTTAGGCATGAAGGTACAATAGAGGAAACAGACTCATCAGTCAAAGAAAACATTAAATCTAACAAAAGTTTAACCAAAATATCCAGGAAATATGGGACGCCATGAAAAGGCCAAACCTAAGAATAATAGGTATAGAAGAAGAAGTTCAACTCAAAAGCACAGAAAATATATTTAACAAAATCATAGAAGAAAACCATCCTAACCTAAAGAAAGATATGCCTATGAAGATACAAGAAGCTTACAGAACACCAAACAGACTGGATAAAAAAAAATTCTCCTTGCCATATAATAGTCAAAACAATAAACATACAGAATAAAGAAGGAATATTAAGAGCTGCAAAGGAAAAAGGCCAAGTAACATATAAAGGCAGACCTACCAGAATTACACCTCACTTCTCAGTGGAGACAATGAAAGCCAGAAGGTCATGGTCAAGCATTATGCAGACATTAAGAGACCACGGATGCCAGCCCAGACTACTATACCCAGCAAAACTTTCAATCACCATAGAAGGACAAAACAAGATATTCCATGGCAAAACCAGATTTAACCAATACATAGCCACATAACCAGCCCTACACAAAATACTAGAAGGAAAACTCCAACCCAAGGAAGTTGGCTACATCAACAAAAACACAGACAATTGATGGTCTCATAGCAGCAAATCCCAAAGAAGGGGAAAACACATTAATTAACATCACCAACAATGAAAACTAAATTAACAGGAGATAGCAATCATGGTCATTAATATCCCTTAATATAAGTGGATTCAACTCACCTATAAAAAGGTACAGGCTAACAGACTGGATACGAAAACAGAATCGATCCTTCTTCTGCATACAAGAAACACACCTCAACCTCAAAGACAGACATTGCCTCAGAGTAAAGGTTGAGGAAAAAATCCCAATCAAATGGTCCTAAGAAACAAGCTGGTGTAGCTATCCTAATATGTAACAAAATAAACTTCAAACTAAAGTCAATCAAAAAAGACAAATGGTGTAGGAGGTCCTTCTGCATTTGTTTTGCTTTCATTGGTTAAATAAAAAAAAGTGCCTTGACCTTTTGATAGCACAGGACTTAGGTGGGGAAAAGAGAACAAAATGCTGGGAGAGAGAAGGTAGGCACAGAGAGAGCTGCCGCCATGAAGCTGCCAAGTCAGACACACTAATATTTCCTGGTAAGCCACGACCTCGTGGTGACATACAGATTATTAAAAATGGGTTAAATCAAGATGTGAGAGTTAGCCAATAAGAGGCTAGAGATAATGGGCCAGGCAGTCATTTAAGTAATACAATTTCCGTGTAATTATTTTGGGAGTTAAGCTAGCCAGGTTCTGGGAATGTGTCCTGCTCCTTGTACAACAGATAAAGAAGGACATTTCATATTAGCCATAGGAAAAATCCATCAAGAGGAAATCTCAATACTGAACATCTATGCCCCAAATACAAGGGCACCCTCATATGTAAAAGAAACACTTCTGGCTAGGGCGGTGGCGCATGCCTTTAATCCCAGCACTTGGGAGGCAGAGGCAGGTGTATCTTTGTGAGTTAGAGGCCAGCCTGGCCTACAAGAGTTAGTTTCGTCTCGAAAAACCAAAAAAAAAAAAAAAAAAAAAAAAAAAAAAAAAAAAAAAAAAAAGAAAAGAAAAAAAAAGAAAGAAAAGAAAAGAAAAAAAGAAACACTTCTAAAGCTTAAATCATACATTAAATCCCACACACTAATAGTGGGAGACTTCAACACTCCCCTCTCACCACTGGACAGGTCAGTCAGACAAAAAATGAACAGAGAAATGAGAACTAATAGATGTTATGACTCAAATGGACTTAACAGACATCTATAGAATATTCTATCCAAACAGAAAAGAATATACCTTCTTCTCAGCACCTCATGGAACCTTCTCAAAAACTGACCACATACTCAGTACCAAAACAAACCTCAAGAAATACAAAAAAATTGGAATAACCCCATGTATTTTATCATATTACCATGGCTTAAAACTAGAATTCAACAGCAATACTAATTCCAGAAAGCCCCATAAACAAATGGAAATTAAACAATGCCCACCTGAATCATCAATGGGTTAAGGAAGAAATAAAGGGAGAAATTAAAGACTTCCTAAAATTCAACAAATATGACCACACAACATACCCAAATTTATGGGACACAATGAAAGCAGTGTTAAGAGGAAAGTTGATAGCACTAAATACCTACATAAAGAAGCTGAAAAAAAATCCACACTAGTGAATTAACATAACATTTGAAAACTTTAGAGCAAAAAGAAGCAAACTCACCTAAGAGAACTAGACTGCAGGAAATAAATTGAGAGCTGAAATCAAGAAAATAGAAACAAAGAATGAATGGGACAAAGTTGGTTCTTCGAGAAAATCAACAAAATAGACAAACCTTTATCCAAACTAACCAAAAGGCAGAGAGAGAGAATATCCAAATTAACAAAATCAGAAATGAAAAAGGGGACATAACAACAGACACGGAGGAAATACAGAGGATCACCAGGTCATATTTTGAAAACCTGTACTCCACAAAATTGGAAAACTTAAAGGAAATGGACAACTTTCTGGATAAACAAATTAAATAGACTTATAACTGCTGAAGAAATAGAAACAGACATCAAAAGTCTCCCAAACAAAAAAAGCCCAGGACCAGATGGTTTCAGCTCAGAATTCTACAAGATTTTCAAAGAAGAACTAAAACCACAACTCCTCAAATTATTCCATACAATCGAAACAGAAGGAACATTGCCAAACTCTTTTTATGAGGCTACAATTACCCTTAACCAAACCACAGAAAGATAATACTAAGAAAGAGAATTACAGACCAATCTCACTCATGAACATTGATGCAAAAATACTCAATAAAATATTGGCAAATCGAATCCAAGGACACATCAGAACCACCATCCACCATGATCAAGTCAGCTTCATCCCAGAGATGCAGGGATGACTCAACATATGAAAATCTGTCAATGTAATCCACCATATAAACAAACTGAAAAATAAAAACCACATGAACATCTCATTAGATGCCAAAAAAGCTTTCAACAAAATACAACATCCCTTCATGATAAAGTCTTGGAGAGAGCAGGGATATAATGAACATACCTAAACATAATAAAGGCAATATACAGCAAGCTAACAGCCACCATCAAACTAAATGGAGAGAAATTCCCAGTGATCCCACTGAAATCAGGAACAAGACAAGGTTGTGCACTCTCTCCATATCTATCCAATATAGTTTTTGAGGTCCTAGCTAGAGCAATAAGACACCAAAAGGAGATCAAGGGGATACAAATCGGAAACGAAGAAGTCAAATTCTCACTATTTGCTGATGATATGATAGTTTACATAAGTGGCCCCAAAAATTCTACCAAGGAACTTCTACAACTCATAAACACTTTCAGTAATGTAGCAGGATACAATATTAACTTAAAAAAAATCAGGGTTGGAGAGATGGCTCAACGGTTAAGAGCACTGCTTCTTCTTTTTTTTTATTTTTTTTTTATTTTTTCTTTTTTTTCCATACATTGTTTTGTTTTATTTTTTCCATTCAAAAACATAATTAAAGAAATAAAATTTTTACCTTTCTTCCCCTTCTCCCGGTCCCCTCCCACTACCTTCCCACCCCTCCTCCCTCCCTCTTCTTCTTTGAAAGAGGGCATGGTGCCCTGCCCTGTTGGAAGTCCAAGGCCCACCCCCATCCCTCCTGGCCTAGGAAGGAGTGCATTCAAAAAGACTCGGTTCTCAAAAAGATAATACATGCAGAAGAGATAGGTCCTGGTGTCATTGTTGATGGGTTCTCCATCTGCCAACTTTCGCCGCCACATTCAGAGAGTCTG